>JAODKC010000150.1:0-20193 GCA_026777985.1 Mormyrops attenuatus | reverse complement strand
GACAGATTACGGATTTAGCCAGTGTTTTTTTCATGATTCTACATGAAGATTTCAGCGAGATATAAACGGAAATAGACACGAACAGTGCGATACATCGTCGAAGATGCAGCCGGGCTCAGAGGGTTAAGATTATCGTTGTTGGGATGAGGGTTTTGCCCATAGAAATGAGTGGATGGTCCCTGCAAAGATATGATTACAAACGTGCATATGTGTGTGTGTATTAATGTATATAGTAGCCCATTTATCTGTCTTTAATGATACTCACGTCCTGTGGGTCTGTAACTGTCATGCTGCGTGCCCTGACCTCTGCCCTGACCTGTCGGCCTGCCTCTGCTTGTCACTTTAGGGGAGGCCCACTTCGCAAGGGGCCAGCTTAGCGCATCGGGAGCCATGGCCCACATGAAGGTTGAGAAGCCCTCTCAGGAAGATTCCTCCCCACGGCCAGCATGTGAGTGAGTCTGTTCATCCTCAGTGCCGATAACGCAGAATCTCTCAGCTCACGGTTCATGGCTATCAGACGCTGTCAGTGGCATCAGCCATAAAACATGAGGGAAATTATCGTCTCTGACACATGTTGAGCGGCAGGTCACATGTGAATCTTGTAGAGTCTGGGAAGACACGGCATCTTCTCACAGTCACTGCTGCTGGGCAATTTACCCGTCAGTTGTCAGTCCTGCGTCTGTGAACAATGTTCCACTCATGCCTTTTGCAATGTTTTTTGCCAACAGTGAAAGAGCTGCAATGGGACCAGAAGGAATCCATTGTGAGGGACGTCGTCCACCTGTATGGACGTGGTATGCTGCAGATCGGTCTGTCAGGATACTACTACATCTACTCACAAGTTACATTCTCAAAGACACACCCCAAAATTCCCTTGGTCCAGACTGTAATGAATTGGAGTGGCAAGGAAGAAGGGAATCTCCTGATGAAAGCCTTTTGCTACAAGAGCAGTGTGGAACAGTGTACATCCTTCCAAGGAGGGGTTTTCAGACTGGAGAGAGGACAGAAGATTTCCGTCAACGTCACAGACAAGGGCCTCGTTCATTTCGATGGCACTGCCACCACGTTCGGATTATTCCAGTTACTACAGATGCCTTAATGAGTCTGAAATCACTGATTCTGCGCAACCACGTGGATGATACTAATAAAGCAGGCCATCTGAAGCTTTGCTCTGGAAGATGACCCCAAAAAATCCAGAGGTGTTAGACTGGACCTGCAGAACATCAGTTACGAGGTCTAGATGCATTCCTTTAAAGTGGATATGCAGGAAGCAAAAAATGTACACTGACCCATGGTGGAGTTTATTTTTGTATTTAAGTCATAGCACTACAGATCAGATTTTATCTTTAAGACTTGAGCTGGCGTGTATTGATACTTGTTGCCTCTTGTTTCTCGTCACCACACCTTCCAGTGAATGTACTGTACAGAAGGAGTTGGAACACCTAAGCTAGAAATTATATTGTCTTTCAAAAAATATGACTACGTCAGAGCTGCCCATAGTACTGCATGACATTTACAGGACAACTTCTGCTAAGATGGTGCAGTCGATAATGCCAAGGTGACTGTAGACACACATAGCTTTCAGTTCTGACCATTTGCAATGCATTCGATGCATTGCAAATGCAAATACCTTTTAGATATTTTGATAGATCCACAGGACACTTCACTCCATCAGAGTTTTGAAGAAATACAGTACGTGGGTATTTTTAAACTTAATTTCATTTGCAACCTGACCATTGTGTTTTCAGGGTAATCAGTGAGGAGATCGAGCATTTCCAGCACATTTAAATGCACTTTTTAAAGCTAATTTTGAAGCTGTATTTACTACAGATGAGTGCAGTCAGTATGGGGGCCCTGATATAATATAGTATGCAGATTAACTCTGGGCTGGACATGAAGTGCGCCCCCTCCCCCCGAGATGAGTCGTTTAGACGAAAGACGAGTACAAACCACATGAACTCTAGCCCATTGCTTAGGACAAAAATCATGATAAACTGTTAAAAAATCCATTTCAGAAGATGCTTTTCTGTTCTCAGATTCAGTTCCCTGTTTGTCTATTGCTTAATTTATTGCTATTTTACATGCTTGTATGTGTCAGTGAATGTGGTCAATATTTATAAACTGGGGAATAATTAAAAGAATGAGTGTTTGCTAAATGAATGTATTTATATTAAATAAATGTAATTTTGTGTACAATTAAAAGCAACATTTTAATCTTATTGATATATATGAAAATATGAAAAATACAATAAACATTTGTGTGAAATATGTATGTAGACACATAAACCCAGTGGAACCATACTGTCATACTCCTGAGAAGAACATTATATAAACAGCTATATTTATACTTATGGAGTCACGGAAACTGATTTGAGAAATTGTCAACAACAACATTAATTTGAATAATAGCAACAGTTGTTGTACAAAACATGCTAAATACAACGGAACAGGCATAGATCTAGTAGACCGCACATGTCAGTTCTGCGATGCCCTGTGGAATTCTGGGTATTCATTTTGACTTCATGAGATGAATTTATCACCAGCTAAACATGACGCAGAGTTCCACAGCAGTGGGGATATAGCTGACGCCACCGGCCAGTGTACCTCCCTCGCACAAGACCTTCCAGCATAGGAAAGATCTTCCAGCTGCTTGCTATGGGATGAGTATCATACTACAACCCCCTGAACCTCACGGAAAAAGGCAGGCCAAAAAGGTTAAGTAACCGGTTGCAGCCCCAAAATGAAATATTCAAAAAAACATTATGAACACCTCGAACCCAGGACCTAAGGTTACTACTGGTTGGTGTGAAAAGTACTAGCATCCCCCAAAATCCCCCACCGAGGACTCCACCTTACCCTGTACCTCAACTTCCTGTAGTGTACTATAGGTTTTCATATATATACCACTGACACGCCTGACTACACTGCTCTCCTCTGTGGTTTGGGGTGCTGCACTCTCCAATATTCAAATGGAAAATGTTTATCAGAGTCGTCATCTGTAACTTTTTTTTCTTTTACAGCATTAACATGTTGTCCTCCTTTATATGAAAAAGTGATGATTCATAGCATCTGCAGCTAAATAAAACCAAGCCGGAATACACGAAGAAAACGTAAAGCGGGGAAGCCATGGCGGTGCCCAGTTTTCAGGCCTTGTGCTCTCTCCAAGGCAGTTGTTTTACCCACTGCTCTCACAGACTCTAACTGAATCTCAGGGGTGTCCAAAAGACACCGTCTGCAGGCGAAAGTGATTCATGGTAAAGCTAACATTAGCGGTGCGATGGCAACTGTGTGGGGCTTACATACTTTCCCCCCTTTTTGAGGCGAACATGTTCCTGAGACCTTGCACGGTGCACTGTGCACTTTTACTACACGCAGCCTGCAGCTTCTATAGTGATTTTCCTGTCGTGTTCTTGGAATTGACTTTTTTCTTTTTTTTAGCTTTTTTTAGCTAAGAGGAAGCTGAAACCCTTTCAAGACACAGATGAAGTGTAGCCACTGACACACAGCATGTGCACCAAAATGACTCTGGCCACAACGACAACAAAAAAAAAACAGCACTGCAGAGATAACTAAGCAAGAAGACTTGCATTTCAACTGGAATGGCTTGTTGAAGGTGTAAGATGCTGCAGTTAGATGCCAACTGCCTACATATATAATTTTATTCTCTTGTAACTTCTTAGTTAAGGGGGTGGCAGGAAATCAACTGTACTGTTTTTATTCCCCTGTTTTGCAATCTAACTTCTCTACTTAATAGTGTGTAACTTCAAAATAAAATACATATATGACAGATTTTTTTTTGTTTTGTTTATTTTTCCCTCATCATTTTTTAAAATTAATTAGTTCTTCGTTCTCTGTCAGTTTAGATATGCAGAGATCACGTTAATTTTCATGTTGTATTCGACTACTGATGTGTGCCACTACATGCATATCATTTTATTTTCATTTTTACTGTTTTAAATTTGCTTAAAATTCCAAGTCACATTGTATGTTGTCATTTGCTTAAAATCAATAAAAATATAATGTACAACTAATTGACATTAACATGCAGCTGAAACTGTGTCCTTGCTTGCTAAATGCTTCTTGGTAACTAAGCTGGGAAGGACTCCATATAAAAGGAATTCTGATTTAGAATTATGTTAGTCTTAGAAGAATCAAAACTATAGGCATGCAAGCCAATCAGATTCATGCTACAAATTTATCATTTTGACATAGATGCTTGCTGTGTTCTGTACTATGTACTGTACTGCGCACTCAACTTTTGAGCTAAAGACTCAGACATCAGAAACTAACACCTAAGTTACTTCTCTTTCGTGTTTCTGTTTTAAGAACGAGATGATTATCATCACCTTTTTCTTAATTATGAATAGTCTCACAGCCTTCAAATTTCCCTTTAATAATGATGACAGTTGCGTCTCACACATTACCAGGTGAAACATTCTATGCAGGAAGTAAAGATTATGCAGCGACAAGAGAAGGCAATAATCATAAACTATCCATCCATTTTCGGCCGCTTATCCGGGCTTGGGTCGTGGGGGGAGCAGTCAAAGCAGGGATGCCCAGACCTCCTTCTCACCAGCCACCTTGTCCAGCTTCACCAGGGGAACACCAAGATGTTCCGAGGCCAGCTGAGATGTAATCTCCAAATAATTTTGAAGAAGTGTGTCAACCAAGACAGCCCAACAGCATCCAGAGCCTACAGGTACACTGAGTTTTTTGACTACCTCAGTCACCACAGTCCTAATGATGAGTGAGTCCTCCAACTCTACTGTCGGAGATGAGTGAGTCCCCCAACTCTGCCGTGGGTGATGGGTGAGTCCCCCAACTCTGCCGTGGGAGATGGGTGAGTCCTTCAACTCTGCCGTGGGTGATGGGTGAGTCCTTCAACTCTGCCGTGGGTGATGGGTGAGAGTCCCCCAACTCTGCCGTGGGTGATGGGTGAGTCCCCCAACTCTGCCGTGGGTGATGGGTGAGTCCCCCTACTCTGCCGTGGGTGATGGGTGAGTCCCCCTACTCTGCCGTGGGTGATGGGTGAGAGTCCCCCAACTCTGCCATTGGTGATGGGTGAGTCCCCCTACTCTGCTGTGGGTGATGGGTGAGTCCTTCAACTCTGCTAAGGAACTGGAGCGATTTTAGGATGTGGCCCTTAGGGGGGCTCAGCCCCTTGAAGAAATACTTGAGACCCCTTTCTCCCATCATTAAATGTTCCGGTCACTTATGTATAGATTATATACAACTGAATATATTTCAAATATTTTTTATTTTATATTGTTACTGTATCTTTATATTTTATTATTCTCTTATTTTGCACAGCTGCTTGGAGTGACCAGAGTTACATTTCACTACATGTTGTATGTGTACAACTGTGTATGTGACAAATAAACCTCTTGAATCTTGTCAGTGTGATTCAGGAGGTTCTCGAAATACTCCCACTAACCTGACTGTATCCCCAGTTGAGGTCCAACTGCAGTCCATTCCTGCAGTAAACAGCATGGATAAAGCGGTGCTTTCCCGGCAAATTGCCTGACAGTATTCCAGAATCTTTTTGAGGCTGACCCAAAGTCATTTTCCATGGCCTCACCAAACTCCTCCCACACCTGAGTTTTTGCTTCCGCAGTTGCCAAAGTCACATTCTGCTCAGCCTGCCGGCACCTGCCACTGGGTAACCAAGCTCGGAAGGCCTCCTGCAGCCTGCTGGCTCCCTTCCCCCCACAGTGTCCACCACTGTGTTTGAGTGTTTGTCGAGCTACCGCCTAGGATGTTTGTCCCAATCACACCCTTTCACAGAAGGGACTGCAGAATGTCTTCCGCACTAAATCATAACACAGGTCTGTTGATGTGAAAAGGTCTGACAGCTTTCAATCACGTTACTTTACTACCAAGTAATAATGTTGGCCTAAAGGTTCTTATCTGAACCAGTGTATAACAACTGTAGATGATCTAGGCAGTGAAAACAGCTCAACAAGTCTTTTTTGGTTGACCTGTGACCCAGAACATATACACTTTAATCCAGAGAGACAAGAAAGTCCATCAATTTTATTGTTGATTGCTTTAAACTGAATAATTTTAAAGTTATTTCATTCCTCCATACCAGAGGTAAGGTACCTGATCCATGAAGAGCCGCTGTGGATGTGGGTATTTGGGATGACCTCTCGATCAGCCAATAACAGAGGCTCCCCAGGACTGGAGTTGGATTGGCTGATCCCAAGATCCTGCACCCACACCAACTCTCCGTGGACAAGGTTCCCTACCCCTGCTCTATACCAGTGTTTCCCAACCCAGTCCTCGGGGAACCCCGGATAGTCCACATTTTTGCTTCCTCTCAGTGCCCTGTACCAGGTACGTGTATTCGATGTTCCTGATTGGCTGGGAGGGAGCAAAAACGTGGACTGTTCAAGGTTCCCTGAGGACTGGGTTGGGAAACACTGCTCTATACAATCTGCAGAGAACGGACAGGCAGGGCACTGCCACTACTACTCAGGAGCGGAAAACACCCAGGCGATATTCTCAGTCAGAGAGCTGGAACAGAGGCTACATACTGAGACATTGTGCAGACAAATGAGACGTTTTGACGACATTCTGCATTTCTGGTTTTGTTAGGCGAACGCAAGCAGCGTTGGACGAATGCAATAGATGCAGCAATTTTACTTCATCAAATGCTGATTACCAAGATAGTGAAAGATTTGCTTTAGGAAAATGTTATCGGAAGGTAAATGATGAATCTTGGGTGTTACCCGGGGGCCTTGAGCGTTTCGTGTGTCGCCATGAGCGGGGGGGGGGATACAGGCTCCTGGAACGCCGCATGTCCTCCCACGCGGAAACTGTGACTTTGCCACACGAACACCGAGAGCGTGGCCATCTCTGAGAAAGCGTGCCGCCTCGCGCACAGGATGTGTCTATCAGTCATACGGGTTCCTGCCCTGCATCCACGCTCCGCGTGCCGGCACCGAAAAAAGGCACCTTTCGCTAATGGCGACGGCCAGCTGGAAGTTTTTCTTTATAGCCACAGCGGCTCTTCCCTCTGCCAGCTTCAGCAGCTGTTTGAAAATTAAATAATCTGAAACTGAGTGTTTGGCTGTGATTAAAACACTGGCTATGAGAGGAAGCTTCCGGTGTAAAATACTCTGAATTCCCCAACATTGCGGAGACCTCGCTCTTCTTAGAAGAGATGATAAAATACAACAGGTAAAAGGTGAATGAAAGTGTTATGAATTAGACTCTATTACAATACAGCTGATTCGAAGAGAACAGTTTCCAAAAATTATGGAACAGGCCAGGAGGAAAATAAAGACACAAAAAAAACCTCCTCATCTGGATCTGTACAGACTTCATATGTCTGTGACCCAAGACTGAGAGGGAAGTTTTCAATAGACATCAACAGACATTTGCAAGCAATGCTGTACTTTTATTACAAATGTAATGATGGCTATTGATAGGTATAATAGTTTAAATATACATCAGTGAATCATACATTTGCTGCCAATCCAAGCTTGAGAGGAAAACTCAGAAATTCCATTTAAGCAGAGTGGAAGAGTTCATATTGTTACAGCATACAGCCTGATTCTCAAAGGGCTGCATCCTTACTTTGGGACTGGTGACTTAAAGGTTCATCAGAGTAACCTCAGCTACTGGATATCTGGAGCCTCCACGTACAAAGCTGTTTTAGTCCCGCAAATAACCACATACCAAATCAACAGCAAAATCAATGCTTGGTTTTCGGTTACTTTTCACAGCGTGCGTTGAAGCCGTACTTGTGCGAGAGCGGACCACGCCTTCTCAGGTCACAGGTTAACTGCCTGCCCATTTCCTAAATACAATGACATCGCTCTGTGGTGGTACAGCTGCTCAACATCTGTCCTGTATTTCACCACAGAAAGGGTCCCTGGCTGTACCCTTGAATTCAGTGTTTAGGTCTGATTTGTGAAGCTTTCTGTGAACAGGTCAAAACAAAAACAAAACAAAAACAAAACAAAACAAAAGAAAACAAAAGAAAAGAAAACAAAACAAAAAACAAAACAAAACAAAACAAAAAACAAAAGAAAACAAAAGAAAACAAAACAAAAGAACAAAACAAAACAAAACAAAACAAAAAACAAAACAAAACACAAACCACCAGTTTGTTCTACCAAATACATACGGAAAAACACACAAAATAAAATGTTCATCTTTAGTTCTAAAATGCCTTTGATTTTCTAATTCCTTTGTTATCTTAATTTCACTTCAGACATTTTCACTGGTGCGGATGCTTGATAAATTGCTTGATAAAGTGCATATTCTGAATGTCTGCGCAAATAAACATCAAACGAAAGATTACGGACAGGAATTCACACAGGCCAAAAACCTTCAACCGAAGAGTTTCTTCCAGTACGAAATATACACTTTGTAATATTTTAATGAAAAATAAATAAGCAATATAATTATATATTTCCCCTCAGAGTATGAATCATTTTGCATATGAAAGTACATTTGCCAGTGTCTATAAATGTAATACATAAGATATTTAAAAAATGAATGACTTAGATCATACGTCTAATAAGAAGGGTATGGGGTAACAGTTCAGACATTCACTGAAAACAAACAGTGATGTGTGAATTATTTCATTGCTGTTATTTCAGACTGATTTCCTCGATGGCCAAACATGAAATACTGTGTCCTTACTTATATGTGTCAGGACTTTGGGAGCCACACACAATAAAAGAAACACGTTAAAATCTACAGCCCTAACAAATACTTTTGCAATACAGCTGAAGCGTAGCTGTACGTCTGAAATGCACGCTCGGTTTACAAGAATAAAATAGTAATACAATTCGTACACTTTCTCACTGCATCCAAGATCAACCAAATTAGTCATCTAGTAACAAAATACTGAACGCACGCCAAGGGGACCGGGAGTATCTCAGATGACTTTTTGTTTTATGTAATATCTCTGAGTACATTTTAAAACTGAGTAGTCTAAGAGGCCATTCACAGTTTTCATGGTATTACAGACCAGTTCATGAGGCCACTTTTCATTTCCAATTATTCTGCCTCAACGTTCTCCTTTGTAGAGAGTAGCTCATGATACTTAGAACATTCCAGAAAACCCAAAAACAGCGTCCATCCAAAACGATCACTTCACTTCATTGAGAAACCTTACATTTCTGGCGGCGTCTACCTTCCCATCATTTCTCATAAATTGCCACCACTCTGCCCAATTAATCCCTACCTCTCTCATCTCATGCAATCTCTACTTAATTGCTTAATAAACAGAAACAGTTCATGTGAAATGTGTTTCTGTCCAGGTCGTCCTGAAGGGTCCGTCGGCGGCCGACACGGTTGGCGCCGCGGGGAAGCCGCCGGCAGTTTTCAGAAACCCGGAGGCCGACGCTTAATGGCCACCATCCTCCCACGCAGAGTCGTTCTTCTGTTTCGCTAGCTTCCTGACCATCCTCTCCAGCTCTCTACGTGACCTTTGCTCCTCTTCCAGATACTGCTTCATCTGTTTATTCTCCTGAAGGAACAAACCAGCATCAGACGCAGATCATACTTTTGCAAATGCCGTCTCCCGGCCCTCCGGCGGCAGGTAAACCGCAGCATGATATTCATCATGAGCAGAAAACCAAACCACACAAGTACAATTCTCATTGAATTCCGTATGGATTTTTATGCTTATATGCACACAAAGTATTTTATGCAATTGCATTACCTTCTTTAATTCAAGGACCTCATCCTTTAATGCATAAACGGCATCAACGAGACTCCTGCAAAAGACACAACTTGTTTAGGGATTTTCTGTTCCTTTAGGAAAGGTGGAAGAAGCTTCTGAGTGTAATCCCAATGGAACTGAATAAAGCCTGATATATGGCTGTGTTGGTATGGTGTTGGTACGGCGTAGCCGGGTGCCCTGTGTCGTAGCTGGGTACCCTATGGCGTGGCCTGACACGCGCCTCCCCAAATATGTAACAACACGTTGCGGCAACACAGACCATGCAAAAATGAAAATGTTTGCACCGGCATAAGCCACTTGATTAGGCCCTGGCGTGAGCTCTGCATACTGCCATAACCAATAACCATAAATCAGGTTTGAGGACACGATCCCTCCCCGGTCATACTTCTCCTCCACCGTCATCTGTCCGTTGCTCCTCAACTCCTCCACGATAATCTTCTCCTCTTCGGGGAGGAGCACCTGAGGGACGCACTCCCTCCGAGCGCCTGCAGAGAGACACCAGTGCTGAGCAGCTTCATCCGCACGACAAAGGTCAGAGGCCGAGAGAAGCCCCTTGGGGATGATTTACTTCTGTTTTTGTGCTATTTAGTGGCACCGTTAGTAACAGACTTAGCCCAGAAACACTAATTAGTTAAAGGCTAAAATACAGAAAACAAGGAAACCTCCACAATGAATGAAACACGCGCACGAGTCTTCAAAAGAAAGTTAATAAAATTGACATTCGTGTATAAAACATAAACGGAGTCTGGCATGAGTCTCTATAAGTGTTTAGCCGACTTATGTGTGTGAATGTGAATGAGGGCCACGTTATAGACACAGATACGTGGTATAGGGTGTATCTATCAAGCTTAATGATACCACTGGATTCGGTCTTCATGAAGATATTCGTACAAATGTTAAAAGACCAAGAAGCTATGAGGAGGATGCAGATTCCTACAGTAAAAAATCTCACACAAAAACGTTGCAGCTAACAAACAAACGTCTTTTTTTTTTTTTTTTTTTTTAAACTGAGCTTCCGGCCAACATTTCAACCACAATTGTGATGACGCCTCAGTTCACGGCGCAATCTGGCTCGGATGCACGCTGCAAAGCTCTCCTCCACAGCTTTCATGTGGCTGATGTTTTTTTCAAAAGCCTGTGCTGAAGCACAATGCCAAGTATACTATGTTGTGTATAATATGCTGTGTATAGTATGTTGTGTTTACTACACTGTGTATACTATGTTGTGTATAATATACTGTGTATAGTATGTTGTGTATACTCTGTTGTGTTTACTACACTGTGTATACTATGTTGTGTATTCTCTGCTGTGTATAGTATGTTGTGTATACTACACCGTGTATTCTATGCTGTGTACACAAGGCCCTGGGTAACCCGTTGTGGATTAGCTTCATGGGTGATTTGGAGGAGATTAAGCACTTGGCCACAGCCATGACCAGTGTGTACAAGAGGAACGGAGTGATGCGAAGTGGTCCACGAAACGGGCCTGAGCTGACCGGTGGTGGCCTGGGGGAAGCCAGCCCCTGTGCAGTACGCCTCGATGACCTTCAGGATCTGCGCGTCCTCCTCCAGAGCCGCGGTGCCTTCAAAACACAGCAGAGCGACGGCGAGTGAGGAGGAATCCTCTCAGACAGAGAAGCGCTCTCAAAGTCGCTACGCCGGCGTCTTGGAACGGTGGAAAATGTCAGCAGCGTTAGTCACACAATCCACTGCGAAGGATCAGCAAACGGCGGCTGCCTCCTCCCACGCCGTGCGGCACCGACCGACGCACAGGTGGCTTTCAAAGACGCCTCGGCGATCCCATCCAAACACTGCGCCCCAGTCTGGCCTGGCACGGCCGCCATGGGACAAGGCACCGCTCTCAGCGCCTGGCTCCTCTGCTAGGAAGGTGCATGCTTTGGGGTTTTCCCTACTTACTTTTCCTCAACAGGAATTCATCATCTGACGGTTTCCTCTCAGTTTTTCTCTTCTGGAGAAACTTCGTAATAGGTCTGGGGCTTTTGGTGGAGTCCTGTAGAAGTGAGAGATGGTTCTGTGAGCTGTCTGTGTGTGGGCGGGGAGTAGGGTCTCCTGGAGAGAAACCAAGTGGTACACCTGCATCTAACACCTTTTTTTTTTTTTAAATACAAATTACTACTAGCTATATTAACGTGTACATTACAATGTGTGTGGTACTTAACACTTAAACCACTTAAACCAAATGCTACTGTAAGCCAACTGATATTTATGACCTGCTATAATGCAGTGTAAAAATTATTAAAAGCTTTAAGTGCTTGAGAAGAAAGAATGGATTTAAACATGTAGGGTAATAACAATTATTCAAAAATGATTTGATTTTATCTCCCTATCGGTAATATTTCTTTAAAAGGACTTATTGAAAGAATTAATTGGCTTTTTCCTAACACCACTTTATAATATCGCATACAACAATTTAAGACCCGTATCACTGTCAGAGTCTATGTGGCCGGCTCACAGCCGTTCTGTTGTGTTCTGCAAGGGAGGTCATCATTTTATATTTGCATGAATTAGCTACCCATCATCTTAAGGAAAACACCCCCAGAAACGAGACAAACGTTCACTTTATTGAGGTTACACTTTTAAAACAAACATAAGCTTTAGAGATTGGCTACGAGAGCCAATAAAGCAGGCAGGGCACGCGGTCCAACGGAAGACCGGGAAGCGAGCAGAATCACCGCCTTCCCAAGTCGATTTTATCCCCATCCACAGATCAGAGAGGCAACCTGAGACAGCAGGCACACAAGAGATGCACACAAACAGCAAACACGACTCAGACAAAACTCGGCGGGGGGGGAGAGCTTGCTTATCGCCCTCCAGAGAGACGACGGAATTGCAGACGGATTTAGACGATGTCAATGGGTGAGGCCTGAAAGTCATTTCACCTTGATATTCTGGATTCTCCAAGGGGCGACATGTCACATTATTTATGCGTCTGCACCTTAAACGGAGAGTATAAAACGAGCTTGACAAGGAGAGAGAAACAAGGAAAAGGCCTGAGGGAGTAGGGAACATGAGGGAGAGTAGAGAGGGCAGGACGCTGGGGAGAGTGACATGCCACTCGAGCAAAGGCAATGCACACACAAAGCTCACTCCTTACCTTCAGGATATAAGACATCCTCTACAGAGAGCAGGATGGGAAGAGAGAGAAAAGGTGCATGAGCAAATCCATACGAGTCTGCACTCAACTCAAAACACATCATTTTAGTGTCCTCCCGGAACACGCCGGCTTTGGGCGGTCGGCTTTGGTGACACTCGGTGAGTCACTCTGCCGGTAAGAATGGCACTTTCTGTTACGGGAGAGACCCAGAATGCAACGAAATCCCGCGGAAAAGGAAAGCTATGTGTAGTTTTATACCTAACACACCAAAAGAAAAGCTGTTTACGTGACGATCAGGAAATTGGAACTGAAACACGGGAGGCACACAGGCTGTAAGGAGTGGCGCCCCCTGTGGTTCTGGTGGGCACATGTTGAGTTTTTTTTTTTTTAATCATGTGAAGGAACAGTGGAGATTTTGGTATTTCCTACACTGTTATTGAATCAAATATCAGACATGATTTTCTAACTAATTTATATATTCTGCGTATGAAAGGTGTGCTACATAGTGTGCTATGTAGCTTATAGCTGTGAACCAGCCTCTGGAAACCCAACTCCAGCTTCCAGACGGTCCACTCTGTATCACCACACAAATAATGCGATGGCAGACTGGCAAATACAAGCCCGTACTGTCACACCGCACTAGCCTGTGATTAAACCTGAGCTTGATCGCTGGGTAGAGTATGCAAAACTTTAACCCAGAGAATCCAGACAAGCCAAGTAGATGCCACCTGCCCTACCACAGTGCTAGTTTTTTTTTTCTAAACTATACACCGACAGGAAATTCTGGATGGAGAAACCTATGTCAACCTACTTCCTTGTAGCTCAGTGCAGCGGACGGCTTCAGTGGAGGTGCAGGCCGTAAGCAGCTCAGGGACCAGGGCTTGGCAATTTTCGGGGGCTCGAGGGGTCCGCGGCTACTGAGGGACGAGCCAAAGCCGTGGGAGGAAACCTGGTGCGCTGTGGTGCTGTGTGCAGACCGTCCGTCCTGCGAGATTGAGAGAGAAGCTCACCTGACAAAATCCGAAGAAATTTCAATAGGGCTACAAACACGGACGTACTTCAGGGACTACAACACAGCCTTCATATTTCCCGAAAACAAATCGACCGCTTATCAGTATAACGTTGTACTGTGTGTTCAGGCCAATTTTTTTTAAAGACGTCAATGTCTAATTTATAGGAGTTAATTCCTTCTTGCAGGTCAATACTTTGAAGACAGGTTCTTGCCAGCCAATACCATTCTTAGTCTTTGTGGCCTTTTCAGTATGAACTTAAGACAACTGTAGCTTGGAATTTCAACCATTCTTCCAAGTAGATCTGCTCCACCCCAGAAGTACCTGCCATACCACAGGCTTTCAATAGCGGAATACTGCTCATATTTTTAAACAATTCCTCTGAAGTGTTTCCTGTTTGCTTTGGTCCTGATGATGGAAAAAGAGCTTTCTCCAGCATGGCATGCATTTGGCCTGACATGTAATTCAAGCCCACAGTATGACACTGTCGTGCCAGTGGTGGGAAGGGCCATGCTCGACCTGTTCCAAATATAATTCTCTGCTTGCAAGCCAAAATACCTCAAAAGTTCCAAGACCGTGCTATTGGTTTCCACGAGCTTCTAGGTATAACTTGGTGTTGGCTTTGGCAGAAGAGGGATCCCCCGCTTGGCATTCTCCCAAAGAGGCCAAAGTTGCGTCATGGACATACTTCATCTCAGTACAGCTTTCCAATACAACAGAAGGGAATTCTTTCTGAAGGCATTAAATAAAATATGCTATGCTAAATTAATAAATTTGGACTAAAAAGAATTAATCGAACATATACAGTACCTTGCAAAAGTCTTAGGCAGTCAAAAGAAATGTTTCAAGCTATTTATCTGGGCAGTAAGTGCACATTTGCACAGAACAAACAACACAATTTAACATTAGAACATATACAAATTAAGAGTAACACGATAAACACTAGTAAAAATGACTTCTGCTCTCCAAAAAGTTACTGATATCTAGTCGGATGGCTAGATGAACATCGCTTCGGATCCCAAACCTCTCCTCAGGGGTACCTCAGCCATTCCATAGATTTATTAAATTTCACCGCCAGCTCACTTAATCAATTAAGTAAATCAGTTAAGAAAAAGTCAATGAAATATCGATTAGCTATACGAGGTACTGGGGTAATTTTAGCAGAGGTTTTGAAATGGCTAAGCTAACACACTTTGACAGCCATAATATCATAGTTTTACACCAGCATGAAGATCATTTAAACACCACTTACTTTGGCTGCCTAAGACTTTTGCACAGTACTGTAAATTATTGAACATATAAATTATTTTCAGTGAATACACCTTAAGATAATCCAGGGAATAATACGTTGATATGACACATTCACGTAGACGTCTTACCATCCTGCTCCATGTAAATGGCATACCTTACAGGCAGTGCCCACTGGACTCCCTCCCTTGGTCAGGTGCTCAAGCCATTCCTGAAAATCCTGATGGCTACTGCAGAAAAATGTTATCCGCTCACTGGCGCTCCCTGTTGGCAAGAGCAGACACACATACATACATGAGAATGTCTTTGTGTGGATCTCCCTCACTGCACATTAAATCAACTGACATCAGAGAGACATAAACTGACATCAGAGAGACATAAACTCACATCAGAGAGACATAAACTCACATCAGAGAGACATTCCCAATATTTCTTTTTGACATTACAATGAAACCTGAACATATATACACAGTAAGATCACTCATTTTATATAAGACCTCAAAAATGTGCCAAAAATATGATTGGCGGATGACATTTAGTATTTGCATGAAATACTCACGCTCGCTAAAATGTGCAATCAATGCATTTTAAGATGTACAGAGTGTCCCCATAAGTGATGGATGGATACACAATCCCGTTCCAAGGACACGCTCTTCTAATACTCAAACGAGGAAGCGTCAACTCATTGGGCAACAGACCTGTCACCTCAAAGGCATGATGGCCATTTTCGGTGTCTTCTACTGGTTTGATCACAGTTGAAGCAGTCAGTGGTAACCTTCCCTGGAAGGCAGACATCATAGCGTTAGTGTCGTAAGGTGTGAGCGAGAGAAGCCTGATGAGTCCCGTGGATTCTGACCTGGTAAATGAAACCACTCATTCGGGAACTGGTGGACAGCATGACCAGGAGCCCTTGGAACAGCATCAAGTAGCGCTCATCTCTGTCCTGTGATGAGTGGGCAGGGACACACACAAGCACACAAGGTCACACAAAGATCTAAACTTGATTTGGAGATACTCTAACGCATTTGTCTGACTATACCGACTTGGTCAATATCAAAGTCGCTCAGATCTTTACCCCTGCCCATTTCCAACGTATAACTCTTTGACGATAAGTTTGCGGGCCATCTATTATGTCCCAGACTGTAATATACAATGTTTTTATGATATAGTCGTTATTAGTAGTTTCATGTGGAAGGCCAAAGGCCAGTGAGGTCGACCTTTCTTATTAGAATAAAATTCGAATCCGCGTTTGAATTTTTGAAGATTCGTCTAGGCTGCTATCACTTATCTAACATGTATTTCCTAGCCTAGTGGCCCTTGTTGCTTAATGTAGAATAATGGATCTGCCACTAGGGGCAGACTTCCGGGGATTTATTCAGCTGGCTAGAATGGTTGAAAAATGACAGGAAAAACTAGCGAAATAATGGCGTCACAAGACAAGAATCCGACGATGTGAGTAACTCCCGAAAACCTGAAAAGCGGAGCCTGGTAACTGGATTTAGCTGGCAATTTTGATCATGGGGACCAAATGTATACACACAGATTGGACAAAACGGTGCACCGAAAGTTGTTTAAAAGACTCCGCATGAAAATGGATCAGACACTGAGCGGGGCCATACATAATTATGTAAAAGCAATTAATTTGAAAGTAACAGACAGCATCCGTAATGAGCCTGCAAATGCGCAGCTTAAGGAAACATGAGAGGATGAGGACCGCCTGGGTGTATGAGTAAAGCCAAATTCGAGAGCTTCTATCCTGAAGCCTGAACGTTATTCAGATCAATGAAAAAAAGAAAGAGAAACCTTACGGGATTAGTAACTCGGGTCAGTCGTTTGGTGACTGTGATGGTAGATGGAAAGCCAGAGTATATGTAAGGGCCACTATTCAGTCAGTCACTGATGTTAAGGTAAAGTCCTTCTGTGTAGGGAAGTTGGGAAGTTTTCCCATGACTGCCATGTCAAAGACGTGAGAAAGGTAAAGCGTCAACTGATTCAGGAAGGGAAAGTGTCGCGAAATGGGCAGGGGCCCCAGCGAATGAAAAAGCTGGAGTCCTTAGTCGAACCTGCTCCACCAGTGTTCAGAACCAATCCACTAACTCCACGGGTCACTATAATAAATAGGGCATTCTGCCAGAAACACAAAGCTGTTGCCTCTCCATCCCATTGATGATCTGGAACTTTTGGGATTTACGGAGTGGTAGTATCCATAAGATGATTGCATTGAAATTCAAATAGTGTTTCCAAAACTAGTGGTAGGGGTACCACTGAAAATGGACACATAAGCTCTTGCCTGCTCAGATCCACCCATTGAGGATATTGTGGCAATGCTAGTGGATACCAGTATAAGAATGATTAGACTGCTACAGGAACGCAAGAGGGAAGGGGATAAGGGGTTCCTTTGCACGTTCAAGATACGTCCTACTGTGAAAGAAGCTTTTAGGCAGGTGCAGGCTCAGGAGAAGACAGTTGAGGATGGTCAGAGGGATACTGTTTGATATACTAAAAACAAAGTTATGAATTTACCACATGGCTGGGTTATTTGACTTCTCGGTGAGGCCTGCGTTCCTGTAAGGAAGCAAAATAAAGCAATATCGAGTGATACTGCTGATGAGAATGGAGTGAGGGGGTCATGTTTTGCCCTGAATCATCCCAAATTACCTCTATACGGGCTGTCACTTGTAAACCAGGAACACCAATAGCCCTTTTGTATCCAGTAGATGTGGTGGCCTGGAGCATAAAGGACTCAAATGATGGTGACGCATCTCCTGAGAAGTTCGATTTTGGTGATTCACCACTGAGAGCTGAGTGGAAAGTCCTCCAAGACGCTTGAAAGAGGTGAAGTGTTCTCACAGACAGAGAGATGCGGGATGTTCCAAAAGTGTGAAACAAGAAACCTGAATGTGTGGTGAAAGACCATTTCGGAGAGAGATCATGGAGGCTGCCGCCAGGCGACTCTGATGCAAGGGAAACCCTGCAGATGTTACAAGATGCGAGTGTTATTTACGCTACTTGATACAGCGAGCAAGAAAAATGGTACTATTAGCATGTGTGCGGATTATCACACATTACATCAGCCTACCATTCCTGAAAAGTACACTGTGCTTAAAATTGAAGATGCACTGCACTCACTGTCTGGAAGCAGGTGGTTTTCAGCACTGGATTTTTTGTTATTGCATTTTCTGGTGACTCATGACTCCCCACTGTAACATGTGGGGGTCCAAGAGCAGAAATGTTAAGCAAAAATGAAGTGGTCAGAGTATCATTGTTTAGAGCACTGCGTGCGGGGTGACTGGGTGCAGGGTGACTGTGATAAGCTACTTTAGGAGGACATCAAGTTTTTTTAATCCTTTTTTTTTTTTAATTTAGAGTGGAGAGTATAGTATGACTGCTTAGTTTTTATTATGGTCATCGAATTTGCTTCACATCTAATATTCAGATTTTGTGACTATCTGTGACTGCTTTCATTTCTTGTAATAAATGAATGCACAAAACTTTACAAGAAAAAAAAGGGGAAGACTTCCTTTCACATAAACTAAGGGAGTTTTTTATAAAGGGGGGGGGGGGGAGGAAAGGCTCTCAGTGGTGGTTAACTTTCTTTGGGAAGGTTTTGTTTACCCTGTTCAACAGGCCAGGGTTTGGCTTAAAGTCTGCAGCTTATGTGACCGCGATTCAAGTGCAAGTGAAGTCAATGTATTGGCCTGTGTATTGCACAAACCTTTTCTCCTACGGATGGATGGACAGTGCGAACTGTTTTCATCTACCATCTTCATATGATGCAGGACAAGCTGAGCTGATCTGCCTTACCAAAGGCTGGGGTAATGTAGCCATGTCTTTACTAATATACAGAGGTAGATGGTTCAGGTCCAGAAAGCAAAAATCCAGACCAAGATTTCATTTCACTCAACCAGTTGAAGTACTTACAGAGTTATAGAGTACTTCAACTGGTTGGGTGAAACTAAATCTTGATCTGGAGTTTTACTTTCTGGACCTGAACTATCCACCACTGCTAATATATACAAAACCAGTCAAAAGTTTGGACATATTTACCCATAGAAAGGTTTTTCTGGAGTATTCTCTACATTTTAAAATAATTAGACTCACAATGTCACTGGTTCCTAGTCCCTGGGTCAGCAGAGTGATCCCACCACTGGGCCCTTGTTTAAGGCCCTTAACCCCCATTGGTCCAGGGACTGGCTGACCCTACTGTCTCCTCTACACCAGTTCCATGAGGTGGCCTCCTGGGAAGCTCTTCCAGCTGCCCTGAAGGAGGTCCCACAAACGCTGAGCTCTAATTGGCCACGTTTCCTTCACTTTCTAGTCTAACTCCTCTAAAACTATTTCTGTTGTGTTCAGGTCAGGTGGTCAGGTCATGTGATGCGACACTATCACTCTCCTTTGTAGGCGGCTTGGCATGTCCAAACTTTTGACTAGTACTGTATAAAATATGATGGGAGAAATGGTCAGAGGATGGCTCTACAGAATGGTGGCAGGATCGCTCAGAGAAACGCTCCTAACGTGGCAAACGGATCAGTACGTGTAGTGAAAGACAGACTGACTTCTGGGAAGCTGCACAGGGACAGGCTGACTTCTGTGCCGGGTCTGTTAGAGTAATAGCAGGCAGTCCTGCGGCCACAGCATGCCCACATTCGCTGCTACCAGCTCATTTTCAATTTTCTCTCACACCACTTCATGTAAAGGTGGGACGGCCTTTTCCATCCTAAATTTAGATAATCTTTGTTTCGAAAGCCTGGTAACCCATTTCTGGTTATCATATTACTAATTTAACATCCACAACAAAAGCTGAGCTATTGACAAACATTGTCGACTAACATTTTCCAGACCGTGTTGAACATGAAAATTGTGCTAGATTAGAAAAATAAAAGTATCATCAGGACACTGGGGGCTGTTTAACTGAACTGCTAGGCTGAGTAACTGAAAACAGGAAAGGGATCCTTCTGCTGGCTGATTTCCTGGCCAGTGCTGGGCTGCACTACCACTGCCAGTGGTTAACGAGTCCCTGTATTTACAGTTGTGCCCCCGCCTCAGGGGGGGGGGGGGGGGGGGGGGGGGGGGGGGGGGGGGGGGGGGGGGGGGGGGGGGGGGGGGGGGGGGGGGGG
>JAODKC010000149.1:0-20227 GCA_026777985.1 Mormyrops attenuatus | reverse complement strand
TGGATGCGGAAATTCGCCAGGAAAATTCATGCATCTAATCATTCACTGAACTCAAGAAGTAAAATATAAAGTGAGAGCCGGTGTATGGGAGATTAGAGGGTTTGGCAGGAATGTGGTTATGTTTGAAATCTCACCTGGACACGCTGACGTGCTCGCACGTCCAGCTGTGTGTATCCCAGATAAGGCATTCTGTAACACCAGTTCAGTCTGTAACATCTCTGATGCTCGCAGTACATTCTCATCACTTTCTGCCCACTCTTGAAGAAAGCTTCATATTGTAAATTCATCTCTTTTATTTATTGTTTTGTTCCTTAAGCTTTTTAATTATGATTAACATTTTTTTTCTAAAGGAAGCAGGTTGCACATTCTTCTCGTGTTGTTACTGCAGGCACAATTTTTTGTTTAAACCGTGTAGTTTGTTGAATTGTTGTTTCTAAATTGCCCGTAAAGTGTTGTTGCATGTATCATCTACCTTGTTCCCCTATTTCACTGTCTCACACTCACAGTTGTAACACTCACGCCTGAAAATTAGCAATTTAGTTTAATTTTGTTTAAAGATATATAATAAAAAATGGTCTTGACAGCAGGAAGCAGAAATTAACAGAATGGGGCAAGGTAGCATAAAATATATATGGAACAATATCGGGAGATACTTTTATGGGAAACTAATACTTCCATTGCATTTTCCAGTTAAAACATCAAAATCAATGGGTGACTATTTGTTGAAAAGAACCCTCATATGCTGAAAATATATCTAGAATTATATGAGTTCATTTCAGTTCTCTATTGCTTTCAGTCTAAGAAGCCCACAATATTTAATCAAGACAGATGACATTTCAACACTGTGCATACAGTATTGTTCATGGCTTGCACCTTGTCCTTAGGAAGCTTCCGTTATCACCTATCATGATCACTGGACCCTTGTACTGTGACACAAAGGACATCCCAACAGATGAAGACAGCCAACTACTGAACATCAAACCAATCACTCTCAAGGTATTGAACTGATGCACCTTCTACTATGGAGTTACTATCCTAAACCTGTTTCATAGGATATGAATTCCTTATATATCACACTGTTCATTTCCCATTGTAGGGGTGCTTGAGAAAAAGATGGCATAGGGAGAAAGATCGTAACAAAGAGGAGGACAAAGATGAAGGAACGACCAGGCCTGTCTAAAAGGTTCCAAGAAGCAAATAGCATTTAACACTAACTGGCAGTGATTTGGCATCATCAATATTAGAACCCAGTTATTTTGCTGGGAGGGTGGCCCTCTGTAGGCCAGAGGTGGAAATGAAAATAGTCCCAGAAAAGGTTAACACAGCACATAGTGTCTTTACTGCTCTGGTTTCCTCCCACAGTCCAAAAGCGTGCAGGGCAGGCTGATTGGTGTGTCTAAATTGCCCCTGTAGTTGTGTGAATGTGAGTGTGGCTATGTGATTGTGTGCGCCCTGCGGTGTATTGGCACCCGCCCAGGGTTGGTTCCCTCCTGCGCCAGTTGCTCCCAGGATAGGCTCCGGGGCCCCCGCGACCCCAGTGAGGATTAAACGTTTATGATAATGGATGGATGGATGGATAATGTCTTTACATCTTATAACCCTTTTGAATGACTTTTGATTTCTTACATCTAGAACTGTTGACCTTTTAATAATTTGGTTTTGTTTTATGGTAGACATATTATGTCGACTTTGACTTGCCAAACAAAAGGGGAATTTACAATTAATGTTATTTAGAGTTCAGAGACCTTGATATGAGTCCCTCACATCTTACAAGGTCACCTCCATCATTAATCCATGATTTATGGGTGTAAAGAAAGGACAGGAAAGGGGTGATACCTGTGGGTTTTAGAGGACCAGATTGGGAAACATTGGTGTACTGTATAAGAGGAGGTTATGGAAGATGGATGGAAATTTATGATCGTAAGTAACAGTATTAACAGTCTGGGAAAAGAGCTGGGAAAAGAGAAGTATTCTTGTAGAAACAACAGGAAATTGCCCATTTCTCATTTCTTTTTCATCTGAATTTTTAAGAAATCCTTGAAAGAGTGTTTATAAACATAGACCCCTAATCCCTAGTGAGTGTGTTCCTACACTAAAACCATTGAAGAAGATGCCAAACTTTCACCATGACCAGACGAAGCCAGAGAATGACTGGAAGGCTGAAGGGTTGGCTTCACTGACCCAGCTTCTTCATCATGAGGGCAGACTGGGGTGCGCTGTTTGTTTCGCCTCACTTCCAACTAAGTGTCACAAACCTGAAGTCAAGCACCACCACGTCATGGCTTATTCTGAGCCCAGTAAACCCGGCTGCCACTAGACACTTCATCAACGTATCTATGTGTCATCCTTTTTAATCATCCCACCACATTTCTCACATTTTCTCCTCTCTGAACACATGTTGTTAAACATATCATCACTGTCCAACGAAAAACACGTGTTTCCGAAAAATCCGTTATTTCAGGAGTGTGAAAATATACGTTTTCTCAGAACCTGTGTTACAATATATACCTAAATCAATGGAATGATCCTTAGCACACCAATAAGAAAGAATCTTTACATGGACCTCAGTGAATGGTTAAAAATTTAGAATGGACTTACGTGGATTGTTGTCAGCGAGGTGAGTATATCAGTGTCAACAAAATACAAACTAATCTCACTTTATATTCATAATTAACAATGATGTTTGTTAGCTAGCTATATAGCTAGCAAATGTTAATTTATTCTAATTTGTTCATTTAACTGCGTTATTCCCATGTTTAGACTTTTAACATAACTCAATGGCTCGTTCCTGTAACTCTGAATGGGTGTCCATCGGGCAGCTGTTTGTGTGTTTAGTGTAAATTATCTGTGTAAATTGACTTTTTAATGGCACCGGGAGTGAATGTTTCACAGCCTTTGTAACTGTTCAAAACATCCAGTACTTGAAAGATAAAGTCTCTAATGCAATCAAACCATCACAACATTTGCCCTCAATAACTGTGTGTTGGAATTAAGACCTGTCCCTTTCCTCATTATTTATTGCATGTACTCTAAATTCTGTGGTTCTTTGCATGGATTGAAAATGTGAAATTTGCCTAAAGTCGTTTGTCAGTGTTAAAAAGTTGCGCCAAGACAATTTCCATAAAAGGCTGCAAATGACAAAGTATTGTGGGTAAAAGAAAAAGCTTGCATTGTTCTGCACCGTTTATGGATGCTGGTCATTATCGACGACAGTGGCAATTATACACACACATATGAATGGAAAATCCTGAGTGGTGTAGCAGTGAGAGTTGCAGGGCCTGCCTGCTCCGCCCTCTCCTCACACACACCTGGCCTGGGTACTGGGGTATCTGTGTCACTGCAGATCTCACTAACTCCAAAGACAATAGCCCTTCTAGCCTCTGACCGCTGCTTCACCCCTTCTCACCCACTGTGTGACCACAAGTCAAGATTTACTCTCCATGTGCAGCCCTCACCTGCAGCCCCCTCTGCAAACCACCTTGGTCAGCCACCCCCCACATCACAAACAAACATAGCTATGCTGGCCTGTGCTGTCCATGGGCACTACAGGTGTGTGATGCAGCCTGGTGCATCCCCTCTACATGCCATGTCCCTCCTTCTTCAAAGCTTCACCAAACAGCTGCATGTATGGATGGGCAGTGGTATCTTAATGGTTAGGGAAGCGTGCTTGTAATTGAAAGATTGCTGGTTCGAATCCCTGACTAACAAAGCACCTCTGAGGTACCCTGAGCAAGGTATCACCCCCAAGCACTGCTCCCTGGGTGCTGAATTAGCTGCCCCCTGCTATGTCACGATGTCACATACAGATTAAATGCAGAGGACACATTTCGTTGTTGTGCACTGTGTGCTGTGGTGTGTCAGCAATGACCACTGATCACCAAATTCTAAAATTCTTCCTCATACACAGGCCCCATAACACAATTTGAGTCATTTCTCGCTTGATGACAGATGATACAGATGAGCTGTACTATGTTATGCTTAGCATTGCCTTGTCATAGATGTTTTAATGAGGGCACACTGCTCATTATACACCAGGCTCGGTATATCGGGAGTTGCCTGTGGTTCAGTATCCTGCAGTAATGGGGCCGGGGGGGGGTTTCGAGGAATCTGAGAGGAATGAAGCTGTAAGAAGCAGCACCAGCTGATCCTGTCAGTTTACTATCTGTGGATGTTGGCATAGACAGGGCTGGACTGGGTTGAAGAGGGGGCATGGTTTGGGTTCCCCCACACTCCCCCTGTATTGGCCCACTGGAAAAATGCCCGGTATGCCAGGCGGCCAGTCCAGCCCTGGGCATAGACCATCCACTGCTGTAACAGGCTGTTCTTGTCTTATTTTGTGTGAACCTTACTGTGGTCGAGTGGCACATCCTTCCGAAAGAGGGCGTGCATGTGGGCCCAGGTGACGGGGCACGGCTCCAACAATCACTTGGGGGCGTGCATGTGGGCCCAGGTGACAGGGCACGGCTCCAACAAGCACTTGGGGAGCTATGGGAAGATTTAGTGCCGGGACGGATCCTCTCGCTGAATGGTTTGGCCTTAACATCTGATTAGGGATCTAAGCGCTTTTATCTCCATTCTGTATGTGAAATTATTGTGTGCTGCTCTGCTGAAAACAATAACTGTACTAGTGGCCACAGTTGTGGAAACACCTAGCATTTTTGGCATTATGTTTTAACAATTTCTACAGGAATACTGGCAATAATGTTTGTAAACAATCAAAGAATGTTTACAAATATCATACACTGGACGATTAAATAAGTAACTGGAGTAAAGTTCTGCAATCTTTAAAAATTGTGTTAAGAGGTGTTTTCACAATTTTGGCCACTAGTGTATGCGCTATGTTAAACAATATAAAAGTCAGGGAAAGCCAGATAGCAAGCTTTTAATTAAAATGATGCAGTTTTCTGTTTTACAATTCTGTTACATCCTATAAATCTTTGGCTTTGGAGATATTCAATATCAGACATTTATGGTCAATGTAAAACCATGTGGCTTAAACACATGAAAGGGGAAGCCAGCCGGCAAACACTGCTTTTACACGTGAGAAGGATGGTGCAAGCTGTGCTTGTGTGGCAGCAGCGTGTGGCGTGTGGCATGCACACAGATGCCGGTCTGGAGTGCGGTAGCGTGTGTGTGGGATGGGGCGACGGGGGTTCTGGTAGTCCTAGGCTTGGGAGCCCCCCGCTGGGCCATGGTGCAGCAGAGACAGATAGTGGGTGACAGTGTGAAATGAAACACACAGATAGCGAAGTGGGAGACAGGCAGACAGGAGCCAGCCTCTCTGCTCTGTGGAGATTAGCCTGACTCCTTCCCCCCACCACAGCGAGCCCTCCGCATTCCCTGGGACCAACCCACCCTGGCTCCACTGTTCCCCCAGAGCGCGACCAGCATAGCAGTCAATAACACACACAGACCTCAGTCACACACACACACACACACACTGAGAGCAACACGCACGGGCAGACAAGCATGCTGACACCCTCAGATACTTATTAAGGTGTCCATATACACACGTCTGCTATTAGTGAAGTCATGACCACAAACGTACAAAGCATCAGAGACAAAAGAATTAATGGGTATAATGAAGATACATACATGCACTAACAAACTGATCTACAACAACAAATCACACACACACACACTTACACGGTGATCACAGTGATTGAGCTGAGTGCCCTGAACTTTGGCCTTAACATTCCTGCACCTTTTAAAGATTTATTTCTTGTAAATATGTTCTTAACTGCCAATGGTTAAGGTTTGACACATAATAATAATAATAATAATAATAATAATAATAATAACAACTACTACTACTACTTTCGCTTCATCCTGTTACACTTTGGAATATTAACTGTTTAATACAATTATAAATGAATGAGCTTCCCAGCTAAATCATTTCAAATTTGTGTATTTGTATGAGCATCTATTATGTGAATGCAGTGATAACAAACGATACAAGCTTCCCATTTTCTTTTAGTACATATTATCCATTACAATACTGTGTAATCTCAGACGCTCAAAACAGTATATGCTTAAAAACGTTGCTTAAATAATGTACGCATGACCAAGACCTGACTGGTGATCCGCTTTGCCTCTCTGTGGAAGTGTATGGCTGCTGATGGACCGCGCAGGGAAGGTCCTGCGGAGTGGACTCAAGAAGCACCTCATTCATAAGGACGGTATCAGCGCTCGTAGTGAGAGACGTGAGTTACACGGTAACGTCGCAATTGGTCGGGAGTGAAATATAGGACTAGCTGCGCACGAGTATGAACTGACAGAGACTCGGGGAGGATCAAGACACATTAATAACAATGACGTGCCTCTTCACATATCGGTGTGAACGAAATATTATTCTACATGTCAGTCTGAAACACCATAATAAACTTTGAAACATTCCTTTAAATTATGGATCTATTGATTTTTTAATTTATTTATAATATCACGTTTCATATCAAATGTCACATTTTATTGAAAGTCTTTAGCTTTAATATTTTTATGCATGGCTGTCCAATTCTTGCTCTAAATTTTTGGCTTGACTTCTTAAAGGACACGTAGCCCTTTACACAACATTCAGTCACAATGGGATAATTATGTTTAACACGTGTGAGTGATTTCATCAAACTTTAACGTATTTGCTGTGAAGATTAGGAACGCGTTGATTCCAGCTTTCACAAAGCAAACTTTCACATCCAGGGAAATAAAATTGCCATTTTGTCTGTTTGTGGTTTGCGTATTTAGGTTTTGTTCTTATCAAAAATAATGCAAAATGTCTACGGTTTGTAAAGGTCTTCCCTTAAATTGGTCTAAATGATAGTTCTAGTCGTAGATAAGGTAATACAGTTTTAAGGGTTTTTTTTTTGTTTCGGCCTATATTTATACGGTATCGTTCAAATTTTCTTTCACTGGTTTTACTAAATGCAATGTTTAATTTAATATACGAAATATAACAGCATTTAACGTTATACTTATCATTAAAAATCAAATATTCATTTACTAATTACAGATATTACGTGTCCAAGGCATTTGATCAAACTGAGCCTTTAATTGGACTACGACTTACGAGTCTTTAATCGCTATAATTGATATTACTACTGCAACTTTTATTCCTGAAATGTAACTTCTCTGTTCAAAATTAATATCTGGGCCGTTTTAATGCAGTGCGTATTTATACTAAATTTTCATCACGTAATTTTCATTAGAGCAATAACTTGAGCTACCCTTATCGTTTTATATAGTTTTTGAAATAATGGAAACTTGGTTTGACATGTAAATATCGTCAAATTCAGATTAACTTAACGATCAAACTCGCCCAGTTTTATATATAATAATCAGTCAATCAATCTCCACTCTCTGTAGGCTATAGCTGGTTATATGTCATTACATTTGCCACTGTTAAATATATTTACAAATTATTTGCTAGCCGCGTAAAACCATCGTGTTCTATATTTGCTTGCCTTTGTTCAGATACATTTTTAGAGTTGGTGTCTTCACCCAGTATTTATACACAATAGGCCTATATAATGAATTGAACATACACATACAGAGCGATAAAACATCACGGAATTCATGCGAAGAACAAAATCCATACATTGTCAACTGAAGAATAAAGGCTCCACAGTAAGATATATATTTGCTTTTATATTTCTTGTTTTAACATTCTACTTTGCCGAACGTTTAACAAATACACTGAAAATTCGTTTCTCTATCATCTGAAAATAAATAGAAGGTTTTAACCAAGAACAGCAAACCCACATTCATTAAATAATTTGCTAAATCATTAATAAATCTTATCAATGCAAATTTAGATGCATTGTATACAAAATTGGGTGTATACAACGCTGATGTTTCTATCACAGGCCTTCAAAGTCTTGTTCGAACAATAATGATTCGCTATTTAAGAGAATCGTGACCACGCTTTGATCAGAAAACAACTATTTATGAATCTGCCACAATGTATGCTAATGATGTCAGCTGCTTTATGGAAATGTCTGTGTGCAGGACTATGTGCGTGTGCGTGCGTGTATGTATACTCCAATAAAGAAACATGACTCCGATAGCGTTTGACGTTTTTCGCTTGTTTACTATCTACCTTTTGAACTCCTGAGGATCGAAGGCCGGACTGCATTAATCCTTTTTAAGTCGTCTGTCCAGGACATCGTACAATTGAAAGATGAACGGTAGCGTCATAAGTCGTCGGCATATTATTAATCATGAAAGTAAAACATTCACCTGTGTGGGGCATAGCTATCAACCCTAGAAAACCCGTTTTATATCATTAACTTTCAAATGTACATTAGGCCTTCGTGATATCAGTCATAAAATACCGTTGATTTTAAATATATGTTATTCAGTAAAACAATTTTTCTTTAGAAAATAGCCTACACACATTTGGAAAATATACCATTTATAATAACGGGGAAAAAATCTGTGCTAAAAGTCGCAACTCTTATTTTTCTTGCTTGTCATATTGTTTTAGAATCTCATGGAATCTGCTATTAAGATAACCTAATAATATTAACTATGCATGATTATATCGTTATTCTGTCGGACAGTCATATCTTATCGCCTTGCCTTTTTTATTGAGAACTCGTTCAGATTTACCTGACCATAAACCAAAACAACTTTCTCTTTGCAAATGGGAGATGATTTTACAGCATGATAAATGTTTTACAAGACCATTTAGTTTAATCTGTTCCAGCTTTTTCTAGTAATGTGTTTAACTTAAGAAACGAAAACGTATAGTAGAAAACATTATTATTTTAGTTTATAAGAATTCAAACATAGTCAACTCGTTCAGAGATATAGAATGATTATGAGAAATAGTTTCTACAGAAATGAAAAAAAAATCCCGTTGAATTTTGATTATGTTAATTATTACATTACGAATTATTACAATATGGATCGGTTGGCATTTGCAAGTTAGTATTTATTGATTTCAAAACACTCGCCATATAATGAATTCAGCAACTCTGCCTTGTTTCAGGTGGAGTTTTTTGTCCTTCTGTCTCTCTCGTCCTATCCCTCGCTCGCTTCCAGCTCCGGTGCCCTACCTTTGGATACGTCACGTAGCCCTGGGCGTACAAATACCTCGCAGTAAAGTTTCCCAGTGAAGCTCTAAATCTGAGCACAGTTATATCTGCTATGATCCGAATCAACAGCTAACTATCTCCAGATACTAGGGAGGGCTATATAATTATTGCAGACCAAAAAGCGAATATTGGGGAAGGAACGCTTTGACATTACGCTCACTGGTTGTGCTAAACGAATTCCTGCTGTTTACTGGAGGATTTACAAGAACTTAGGTGACTTTCGCAGACCTTCCTGAGTAAGTTGCTTGGACTTTTTTTATCAACTAATTTGAAAAGGTTTCTGACTTAATCATCCAGAATTCCTTATCTAGTGAGATAATGTACGGAAGGAATTGTATTACTCGTATGTATCGAGCTATCAATGTTTTATATTAGCCATTGTGATTAATATCATCCATTACCAGCGATAAATATGTAAATATGCAATATTTTTGTCCCTTTCGTGAGATAACTTTAACAGTAGAGTACTTCTAGATCGTTAACGACAAAATCCATGGAATTAAACAATCGTTTTAATTTATCATCGTCCATCAATTCACCCACCATCCATCCATCCATCCACTCATCTATCAACCGTCTTTCGTGGACAAGATCTCGGGGATTGTTGTTGTTGTTATTATTAGCAGTAGTAGCAGATGTTAAAAATGACTATTAAAAATTGACCAGATAGGCTACCTCTACTTTCCAAAGCAGCATCTTACGTTACCGTTCTTATGCATGCTTGCGAATTTTAGCGTAAACTGACACAGAGAGAAGAAAACATGTTTTAAAGACACTGTAAGGCAAGTCAGATCGGTAAGCATAAGATGGAAGGGCATATATGAATAAAACGTTTACAGTAGGAATAGGTTCCGTTTCGTTAATTGTATCTTCTTTTTACATAGGACTGGAATAACGAACTGGTCGTCGCTCTGCAGAACCAATCACGAGAGCTACCGAGAAGAGTTTGGAAACTATTTTATTATACGATTGTTTACAGACGCCCTGTCATTGGAATAGACTCATTATTCCTTCAATATCGCCCCTTCAACTTATATAAAAAGTGAAAGAAGTTGTGCCAGAATGTACCCGAGTCTGGCACTAACCTCAAACCAGTCACCATACGCTCACGACAGCGGGAACTACATACACCCTTCGGCCAGTTCTCCGGTGTATGTGCCCACGACTCGGGTACCCACTATGTTGCCGACAATTCCGTACCTCCAGACTTGTGAGACTGCTCACCAGTCGCACGGCCTCGGCGGACACCACGGCTGGTCACAGACTGGCACGGACAGCTCGTCTTTTAATCCGGGCAGTCCGCACCCGCCCCCAGGCTTCTCCTACTCCCACAGCCCGCCGGTGAGCAGCAACACCGGCAGAGACACGGCGTACCAGAATCCGCTGGTGCTGAGCAACAACGGCCGGCCGGAGCAATACAGCAGCACTTTGGTGCGCTCGGTCGGAGGATCCTACTCAAACCCCTATGCGGCGTACATGAGCCCGGAGATGGCGACCTCGTGGAGCCCTGGACATTTCGAGAGCAGCATGATTAGTTTTCAGGGACGACAAGCGGGCCTGCAAACAAGGAGGTCAAGTCTAGGTGCGTATGAGCCGCATTTTTACTTATTTTTTCCCAATTTCCAATCTCAGTTTATTTTTATATAGCGCCTTTCACAACAGAGTCGAACTGCCAAGTTGATAATAAGTAGGCCTAATAATGTTACTTTAACTTTTACTGTTTGCATTAATTTGTTTTAAACAAAGTTGTGTATTTGTAAACCACATTGTAATGGTGACATTGGGCAATAAATCTCAAAAACAGCCTATATCTTTTAAAATACAGTCAGTTGTTCATCAAGTGCGTCACGTTAATCCACATGCATTTGGTAACATATGTAAGTACAACTTATAATTAGACATCATCTGCTTAACAATATCGTTTTTTAAATTGATTTAGTAATATTCCAGATTTTGACGGAATATACAAACGCTATTCATAAGCACAGGAAAGCGGTGTTTCTAAAACGAATTATTGAAGGAAATTAGTTTATTCTCAACGTGTCGCTTTGTTTCCCAAATTATCGCCTATTGTATCACACCCTTTAGAGTAGCTACAACTGGCAAAAGAGCCCATCAGAAACAAGTCAGCGAGTACCATCTTTGTTCTGTTGTTCTAATCCACATTCTTTAAATTAAACAGCCGCCAAACCTATTCACCCGAGATTCTAATTAAATTTTCAGCTACAATCTGTTTTCGTTTCAGATGCTGATGAAAGCGCAGGTTACAATACGCGCTCGCTGAAAACCGAACCTATTTTTGCCAAAACAGTTGTTACCTTAAACAGAGTAATCGTCCTTTAAATGTGTTCAATATACACTTTTCGTTGTGTTATTGTAGCGGCGAAAAGTTTTTCGAATTATTCAAAATTTTAAATATGTTAACAAATAAACCAATGACTAAGGTGTATTATATGTCTATATATTTTCGTTTAGTTTACCCATGAATTTACTTCGGACGATTCGGATAAAACTTGCAGTAACTTACAGTGCCTGAAGACTAAATAATTTTATTTAAGTAGCCCTAGGCCTATATAAAATCTATTTACTGTAAAATCATAACAAATGCAGACCGGTTAGGTATAGGCCTAGAATACTGCTATTAAAATAGGGAGACGATAAGAGATACGCATCATTTTTATTTTAAACATTTTTTCCTCGTTGTTTTGAGTAGGAATTTGATCCAGTAATTGTAGGCGGCCGCCGCCTGTCAGAGGGCAGATTGATTTGGGACCTAAATCTTTAACACTGATAAGATCCCCATCGACATTCCGCAACTCCAGGTCCCGTGGTGTCTCTGCTAGGCGCCGAAATTCTTCTGCTCTGTAGACCGACAGTTAATTCTGCATCCATAACAACATGAAAATAATGTTCCATATTAAATGTACAAAATATAATATATTAATTAAAAATACTCGTCGGCCACTAACATTAAATATCAAGAAATAAAAAATAATAAATAAATAATGTAAACTAGTTAATTTCGACGTTAATCAATTAAACGTTTTTTCCATGTCATTTAAACGAATTATTGTGCCAATCACAGTGAATATTGACTCTAATTCTAAAATGACTCGATGTCATATAACAAGATTACGAGAATTGGTCTTATAGGGTCCGCTAGAATCTTCTTGCATTTAGAATTAACCTGAAATAATCTGTTTTCAAACTGTGGTGTTATGTAATCATTGTTTAGAAGGTTACTGAAAGTTTAGCAGCATGAACAGATCTATAAATAACACATTATTAAATAATGTAAAATCTATGTTATAGTTAACGCTGTATCAGAAACATACAGAGAAAAAGTTCGTGATTTTAAATACTGTGATCGCATTTCCTTCCAGACATGCTGGATGAGTTACCTGGCGAAGGGCGGGAGTGCGTGAATTGCGGGTCCATCTCCACTCCTCTGTGGCGGAGAGACGGCACTGGGCACTACCTGTGCAACGCCTGCGGACTGTACCACAAAATGAACGGCATCAACAGGCCGCTCATTAAACCACAGAAACGCCTGGTAAATCTATATTCCCTTAGTATTATTGTATATAGGCTTACAAGAACCATGAACTAATTCATGTAATTATTAAGCGGTATTAAGCAAACATATATCGAAATTCAAATAGGAGTAACTGAGTAGTGCCCGAGAAATCAAAAATGTGTCAGGTTAAAAAAAAAAAAAACAGTCAAGGCTAGTGGCTTCTCAGCGAAGGTCAGGTTGTGTGTGAGGGAGTCCTTCGGAATGCCTCTTTCCCAGGAACCAGGCACTTGATAGCAGCTGTTGTGAATTATTTCAGATTTTTGTTATTATTTGTCCTTCAGTGTCCTTGTCCTTGGCTGTTTGTTTTTAGCAGAACTGCAATAGGCTCAGCCACAATATGGTCACCTACTGTTCTGTTGTTAAAGAATGTTCCCAACTTTTGATACGGGTGCCATGAGGGCCAAACAGCAGACCAGGCAGCAGAAACAACTTATTGAGATGTTTGTTTGATCATTTTGGTATCACTTGATTTATTTAGTTTTTAATGTGTTGCCTTGCAATAACTAATGCAGTGTTCCATACAGACAAGGCAAAATCAGCACTGTTACTTAAGATCACTGTGTTCATGTTAAAATTACAGGCTTTATGTAAACACTTAGTGGGAATTTGGCATACATCAGTTACTGTCACTCTGGGTTTCATTCTTAATACCACAGTTGGTTGACACAATATATCTCTAGGTGAGATTGGTTAATCTCCCCGCGTAGTCCCCCACGTGCTAAAGGTGCACTTTAAAACTCACGCTGAATACTGTTATATTTTTAAATCATGACTCAGTGCAACGTAATGTGTTCCACGTGTTTGTGCTTAATGACACATCATTCCAGGAAAGTTTTGTTTTTTCTCAGTGCTTTTGGGGCTTGCTTGTTTGGCACCCTGTGCCTCCCTAATCTGCTGTTTGCCCCTCCCCAACCCAGCAGTCATCCTCCAGACGGGCCGGGCTTTGCTGCACCAACTGCCACACCAGCACCACCACACTGTGGCGTCGAAATGCAGAAGGAGAACCTGTGTGCAACGCTTGTGGGCTCTACATGAAGCTGCATGGGGTACGTACCAAAGCACACGCCGCGCACCCCTCACTTTGTATGTTGCCCACCCTCCTGGGAGGAAGTTGTGTCCTTGCCATCCTTACACTAGTCTGCTATTGATCTTACTGGCTTGAAGTCCATCATCTGAATGTGAGAAGGTGATTACTGAGGATGCAGGGAGGGAAAAGTGAGAAATGATTGTGATATACATTTATAGGCTAAAAAGGTCTTCTGGAGAATACAGCTTTAGCAAGAAGTTCTGTTAGTAAATCCCTGCACCTCCCTGTAGGTACCTAGACCGCTGGCAATGAAGAAGGAAGGAATCCAGACCCGGAAAAGGAAGCCGAAGATGACAAAATCCAAGGCCTCTTCAGGTAATGTTTGCAACCTGTTCAGTAGATTGTAATTTTTTGCCAAAAACTAACATAGACATGCTAAATTTTGTTCTATACATCTGAATTTTGTGAGATAAGGCAAACACCTAGATCAGTGTTTTCCAATCCAATCCACTCCCAGGTAGCAAAAATGTGGGCTGTTTTGCAGGGAGCTGGGAGGGAGCAAAAATATGGTGGGGAAACACTGACCTAGATTGTTCTGTCTTTGGCAGGTCCAGGGTCAACCACTCCTGGTACCAGCTCCCCCTCCTCCCTGCCAGTCTCTGAAAACGCCTCCACGATAAAAAGCGAGCCCAGTATGGTGCCTTCACCCTATGCTGGACAGACTGTAGTTTCCATCTCACAGGTAAGATGCCACACTCAATCACCAGAGGCAGGTAAAAATTATTCCGGAATATGGTGCATTATGTCCCCGGCCATCACGTTCACTGTGTTTTTACGATATACATATTAAGTATATTAAATTATAACTGCTATAGAGAGCAACTTGTCTTATTTTTAGCATATTTGTTTTTTATCAGTAAAAAAACGCTGCACACATTGTGGACCCTTAAATTTTCGGAACAGTATTGAGTCAAAAACTGAAATCATTAGTATTGTGTGTCAGGTAATAGAATTCAGCTTTGATCAGTGTTTCTTGTATGGACACGGATTTTTGGAGATGAATTTCTCTTTTACTTTTTTGCAAGGCATCGTCACAGCTGGACACTCTGAGTTCTGGTCAAACGGACATCAAATATGAGGACTACAGCTTCACGCCCACATCCTCCACTCCGCAGAACTCTTGGTGTGCTTTATCACTGGCGTGAGCGTCCCTTACCACTGTCTACACAGGACTCTCCACACCCAAACGTCTGTGACCAGTGCCGACACTGCCTTAATTATTAGAGTGAAAGACTGAAACAATCGATTGCAGTTAGTATAATAAGTGTAGAAGCGTTTTCCTTTTTTTTCCCATACCTGTGGCATTTTGAAGTGGTACATTTTTTTTTGTTGGAGACGATCCTGTGCTGAAGGTATTATGGGCTGTAAAACTGAAAGAAACAGAAGGAGAAAAAGACAACAGTTTATTACCTCTGAACCTGGTTATTGTTATAGTGTAAATAATTAACTTTGTGAGAACATAATATTTATGTTAAAATAAGGACAGTAAAAGCATAAAGGTGTGTGCGTGGCAGTAATATTTGAGCTTAGGTCGCTGTGGTCTTTAGCTGTAAAAATTTAAATCGTCAGTAGCTTCCAGTGATCATTTTATTATTAACAGTATTCTTGATTGATGCAAAATACCAATGCAGTTTGTCTTTAAGTTTGGTTTACTCAACTCCATGCTTGTTTGAGAGTAAAAGAAGTGTGTAACTATTGTAAAGAAAATCCTCCATCCTCAGATTAATCACATTAAGTATAAATGAAACACTGTGTATTTCTTTAATTTGAAGTGCAATGAGTATTAATACCTTCCAGGAGGTGAAAAGGGGTGACAGTGAAAATTGTTGAATTTTGTTGAAACTAAATTTATTTTCTCTACTTGATAATACAATATTAATGTTATTATATTGCTTTACAGAAGTGCGTTGGCTTGTTTTCCTTTCGGTTTCACAAGCTCGGGAGCTTCAGTTTATATGAATAAAAACAGTCTGGGGGAAACGTTATACACCAGCCTGTGGGAGAAACATACTCTGTCAGTGTTAATGGGTAAAATGTATATCAAACAGAGACAACTGAGCAGGCTGAAGTAAATAATCTTTTTAATAAGAAAGAATTATAAATATTCTTGTGGTTAGCTCTGGTTTGTATTGGTTTCATCATTTATTTTTTATTTGTGTTTAAAACGTATTAATTTCAGCAACTTTTGGGCGATTTCCATACAGGATTTATTGTCAAACAAAACAGCTAGAGGTCAACAGAACATTATTTTTTACCCTTTAATGGATAATGAGTTGGAAGATGGATTGGTGGGTGTATATTTTTATTTATTTATTATTATTACTGTTATTTATTTTTTTTAAAGACCCATTTATGATATATGTCCATCGTTCCATCTTATCCTGGGTTGGGGGGGTCCACCCTATCTCAAGCAGCATCAGGCCCGATGTTGGTGTACACCCTGGCAAGACGCACACACAATCCATTCACGATGGGCCGTTCAGAGGTGGTGATTGGCCTAACTACATATCTTTGGACTGGGTAGATTCCTGAGCGACACAGGGAGGACATGCAACCTCTATACACACAGAGTGGAGGCCAAATTTAAACTCCCCCCCCCCCAACTCTAATGCTGAATTAAATAGCGCATTTATCATGGCTGAAGGCTGACTGTTTCAGAGGAATACCTGTAAATTTAGGCCAATGATCAAGAATGTTATGAGCTGCTTTGATGACACACCTGTCTTCAGAAACGCTGTTTTTAACCATTAATATGCCTGGATGCCTGTATGTAGTGATTCCTGCTTATTTACTAAGAGAATTACAGTAATGGGGAACCTTTGGGTAGCTGCAGGCAGGGTCCACCTTGACCAGCCACCTTGTTATTAGAAACTAATCAAATCTGTGATCCATCCATCCATCCGTCTGTCCATTTGTCCGTCCGTCCATCATCTGTTCATCATCCATCCATCCGTCCATCCTCACCATTTATCCAGTGCAGGGTCTGGGTGAGCCTGGACTTCCCATGAAGCCCAGGGCACAAAGCAGGGGACAATCATGTATATGTTAAGGAGATAACAGCACACAGCAGAAGCGTATTCAGTGTTACTTGTGTCTTACACGAAGCGTGCACCACAGTGTCTTGCTCACATGGCTGCTGAGCAAAGGTTACGTTCCAACACCACTTTATGACTTGGTTAGTGCATGTTCTTCCGAGTCAGCAAACGCGTGGCCTCATTTATTGCCTTCTGGGCACGGAGGTAGTTCGGATCTACAGCCTCCTTTGGCGTCTGTGGATTGTTTTATTTGTCTGTGTCACTCCGGGGTCTGTGCTGTCAGGGTTGTGGTCCCAGGTATTTCTGGGAATGTAAGCACAGCCATGTTTATTGAAGTCCTCCAGTTAAGAGAAGGATAGCCGGCCTGCGCGTGACTTCCTCGCTGGGGGAAGGCGCCGCACAGGGAGAATGCCACTGTGATGGAGTGGGCATAGTGAACACAGGGGAGTGTCACCACTGAGAGAAGAAGATACCACATGGGACTGTTACTGTGATGTCATCAACAATGAAGAGGAAGCTAATGCAGAAAATAACCACCGCATCAATCTATTTTTAGTTACATATTTATTCTTAGTTTGTGTGGCTAGTGTCTTAATCTAAAGCAGTTTTCTTTTTTTTACCTTAGAGAGGTCACAAATGGATTTTGTAGGAGTGAGAATGTGTTGCCTTAGGGTCCACATATTTATCTTATACATTTATCCAACAAAACGTACAACTGAGACAGCAGACACGGCCTTCCTCCAAAGCCCAGTAGTAAATCACTCTGCTGACCGCGGGATCTCAACTGGCGACCTTCCAGGGGAGTTTCTAGCTATTGAAAAAAATCAGGGACTAAGTCAAGTTACCTGGGGCTTGACTAGCATCAAGGGCAAAATGCTCAGGGCTAGGCTTAAAATGATGGGACCTAACGACGCCCATGGTCTTAACCCACAGAGCCTCATACCACCATAACAGAGCCGAAATGTTTCACAGATGCAGTATTCTACCCCAGCGTACACATGGCCATTAACAATAAGAACATCTTCAGTAGTACTACGTCTGCTATCCAGTGCTGGGGGCTGGAGCTGGTGAACGTAAGAAGCTGGAGATGGCTGAGTTTATGCCCATCAAGGGCTGGGATGGCTCAGTTCTGCAGATGTATGAGTGAGGGATTTGCTGGTTATTACTCAGCTCTGCATGAATATGTCATGTAATAAATAAGGGCCTGGCTGCATATAGAATAAGCTGATCCCCCCAACTCCACCACTGCCCCCACCCCCACACATGCACACAATTCTCCATGTGCCCCTTGCCTCTCTGCCGGCCTACAGTAAGGTGATGAAACGCCATTGTCTTTGTTCAAGCGCTGCTGGCCTCTTCAAAGGGCCTGGCCGTGAGCGAGAGGCAGACAGCCTCACACTGGGGAGCGAGGTCAGGGGCTGCTTACGGCCGCGTTTACATTCAATTGTCTCCGGGTGAGTGCTTTCATTACTGCTTCATCATTGTAAAACGCTAAGTGGTTTGTTCAGAGTTAAAAAGATTTCAGGTGAGTGTGTTGTCCTTATCTGGCCTATCACTCTCTGTTATTTTGGCTCTAACAGGGAGTTTGAACATTTTATGTAAACCTGAAGCTGGTAAGAGAAAACCAGCCAGAGCTGAGGCCTCCCCCGGCCTATATGGTGACATCATACTTATTACATGTGACTATATGAATTTATGTTTACATGTGTAAGTGCACTTGTGTAGGTTAAGGTTTGTCTATTAGTTTTATGTTTTTTTTTCTCCCTTTCTGCTTTTTTTTCCCCAGTAAAGCAGATCTGCCAGGATCTCAGTCCCAGAGTTCCTCCTTCGCTTCCCAGTTTGTCACCCTGCCTTCCTCTGATGGATTCAATGTATTTCCAATAAAGGACGTAGAAGGAAAAAAAAAAATTCCAGGCTGAGATAGCGTATGTGCCTCGGAGGTGATAGCGAGAAATGGCTCTTCCTCCTATGAGGTTGTAGAAACAGGCCCATTTCCCGGGGTCGTGCTCCGCAGTGATTATTCTCATTTCTTCCCCTTCCAATCTCCTGTCTGTGGCGGAAAACAGGATACAGTCGTCAACCCTGGAGCACTATGCTGGCGTTGGACTTGCAGTTAGGTAACATTTGCTTTCAATCAAAACTTATGTACACTGTCCCTTTAGGATTGTCCTGGGGTCCCATCCATCGTCACTGGCCAAAGAGGCCTGCATGACATTGAAGTGAGGAACAAAGCACAAACATTCCGGAATTTTGTCCCCTAATTCAGGGTTTGCCAGGGTTTGCTTGGAACTGCACTCTGGAAATGTAATACTTCGCGTTTGGTGTGTTAAAGTCAGTTAGCAGTGCACCTTTTTTTCTGCACAAGGTGTAATTTCTGGGTGTCACAGGGGGCTGGGCAAATATCTCATATTTGCTCAGCTCCACTACAGAAAGCTGAGCCCTTAGCAATTTCACTGAGAGCATTTCCTTGTTTCAGGTGTTTAGTTGAGGGGGAACCAGTAAATGTGATGCAATGCAAGTCACAACACAAGTCAGAGGAGTCGGTCAGCCTCATCCAAACTGCTGCCCAAGCATACTGTTGAACAACAAGTTATCGTGTGATTGCGTTATATAAGCCCTTTGGAATAGAGGCGACGAGAGCTGTAGGGGGTGTGGTTGTTCCAAAGGCAGAATGGCTGAGTATTACACGAAGAAGGGCGTTTCGGAGCTGATAAGGTCTTAGTCAGCCAAACGGGCGTCAGCTTGCCCCTGTAAATTGTCCAGGGAGAGTCACATGGCAGCTAACGGGGGCATTCCAGTAGGTAAGCAGGGCTGTGAGTGAGAAGCCTCGTTTTTCATTCAGCACAACATCCGTGACTCTAATGGCAGCAGAAAGCAAAGGGCCCTGGATGGAGGTTCTTGTAAGTTTGGGATGAAGCTGTGCAGAGTCTCCAGCGCTCTCAGGGCCCGAGGAGTTAAATGAGCCCTATGTAATTCTGGGACCCAACATTTAAACAATAGAGGCTAAAAATATTCATACACAATCATACACAAAGGAACTTGTCACCAGAAACTGATTCTAATTTAGGCATTCCTGGATTTGGCATTTTATTTTTAGATGATTAATCTGTACATTCATGTTGGATGTATAGTGACATAAAATGTGCCTTTTCTCTTTCTTAAGAGCTTTTTTTAAGAGCGTTTAGTGCTTTTGATATTTACTTATATCGATAAACAAGGCTATTGAATAACCGAAAACGGCAGGGACTATAGCTGTCGCATGTAAATACAGACGCTCCTCTACTTGCGAACGAGATACGTTCCGAACGGCCGTTCGTAACTTGAAATGTTCGTAAGTTGTTATTCACCATCATTTTAAGGGCATACGCAAGTACAAAGAACTAGGATGCTGGGAGTACGCACGCTACGCTGCTGCATGGCGGGAGTAGCGGCCAGAAGT
>JAODKC010000148.1:1733-20303 GCA_026777985.1 Mormyrops attenuatus | reverse complement strand
CAGTGAAAAGATAGATGCAAAAACAAAATGTCCACTACAGAGGACACAAATGAATGGCCTGGGTCTCAGGAGGATATGTATATATTTTTTCCAAACAAGAAAATAAATGATGCTATCATTCAATATGCAAGTGCTAAACATGGTAAAAAGGGACTCTTGTTTTCTCCTGAACATTGAGGTTCAAAAGCACGGCTTCAAATTTACATGAGAAATGGGACCAGTATTTTTATTTTGGCTACACACCTCCAGGAGAAAAGGTGGTTATTCCTGTGTAAACTCGAACTCGAGACTGTAATTCAGCCCCAGGACTCCACTGGAGATATTTATTGAGTTAAACACAGGTTCAGATACTAGAGGATTATGTGCAGAACACAAGAAGAAAGCTTTATTGTCACTTTCTACTTCTTGAAAAAAAACCTACAGGAGTTGCAAAAATGTAACAGAATGGCCAAACAACTTCAGCAAATCAGATTATAACCCTTTAAAATGGTTCAATTGGTACATCTATGGATCAAATGAACATTGTTATTTTTATGCTAAACAAAGACACATGAGAATACAAAATACTCTAAAAAGAGAATGCATATAGTGAACAATACATAAAGTGAACATTGATATGACCAATATGAACATGTTTAACATGTTTTTATAATGTGCATCGGTAGGGTTTTGATATGTGTATAAAATCCTGAATTAAGGCATGATGAAATTGATGGGATTATGTTAGATTTTTATTATCAATATATTGTGACATTATGTAATAAAGGCAAAAGACCATAACTCTGAATCTATGCTATGTTAACATACTGGTCCTTTCAGAAACAACAAATGGATACATGCATGTATATTATTAATATTGATTGTGACATTGGAACTACTTTGACGTGAAAAAAATATCATTTAAATACAACAGAACCTTGGAACTCAAACACCCAAGTCGCCGAACTCAGACATTGATTGGGTCTGTCAAATTTTTTTCTAACCTACTAAGATATGTAAGGATTGAGACGTGTTTCCCCTTCCAAACAATACCCCTCCATCCCTCATCCTCTCCACCTGCCACTTCCAGGATGCCATCTGCGTACCTCAATACAGAAAACGTCCTCATAAATTGTCGTTTATTTAATGTTTATTGCTTTGGTATGTGTGCTTTTTCACGTGTGTATTCACTTTATATTGACTGTTAATGCTTTTTATCTTCAGATAGGTAGGTAGATAGGTTGAAATAGGCAATCATTTGGGGGTTTAGAACGGATTAAACTCATTTACATTATTTCTTATGGGGAAATTCAACTTGGACCTCGGACTTGGACTTGACTAGCCTTCTGGAATGAATTAAGTTCATGTTCCAAGGTACCACTGTATATTTCATCAAGCTGATGATAAATAATTTTGATAATGAAAAATTTTTTGAGTACAATAGAATCCATCGAGTAAAATTAATGTTTATTCTTCCAATGTGACATATTTCATTCAATTTAAAATCTCACTAGGTAATACAGAAAACATATCTATGCTGCTTCTGCTTCAGATCTATGTCTTTATAACCTAACCAGCATGCCAAATTTTAGCCTGTTTCTTGTGTGAAATGGCTTGTGGTTTTGTAAGACCCTCAGAGAGATGGTATGCTGCATTTGGTGAATTATGCAGGATGTCAGAATGAAAAACGCTGCTACATTATTATTTTGTTATCTGTCTCGGTTTATAATCACATGGTCGAGTTACAACATGCTATTTTCTCTTTCCAACAAAACTGAAGAGTACAGTGCTTTGATTGCCCCCATTGTTATTCGGTACTGCTCAGCTTCTGTATATTCGAGCCCTCCTCCTCCTCCTTCTCAGAGAACACCAGGCAGGCTCTGGTCACTTCTCCCACTTTGCACCTGACTGAATGTGTAGGAAATTAAAGGGGTAATTCAGTGGCTGTAAAGCAGACAAACTGTATCCATCATCCTAAGCAAGACACATCACACCATTTAGTCTATTGTTATTCAGTGTAACATTGATGTTCAAATATTTTAAAATATTATTAATTTTCAATACAGTATTTAGCTATTTAAGTATCATACACCAAAATACTAGTATTAGAGATACAAAAATTTGACCAATTTTAATCAACAGAATTTGTAGTTTATTAGGCAAACATTTTTGAATGGTATTTTTGTGTTTTCTCTCTTCTGCTTTGGCCTTTAAGTGCTATCTGTCTAAACGTAACCCTAACCCTCCCATTAGGTTAGACTGTTCCCAGCTTGTTTGCATGGGTAATGCTGCAGTGATTGCTGTTGGAATCCAAGTTGGATGGAATCTGTATCAACTAGAATAGAGAGAAGCAGAATCTGCTTTTTATTTTTCCCCTTAATTTCACTTGATCCTGACAGTTTTCATGTCATTAAGAACTATGTGTAACAAAGTTCTTTACATGAATGCACCTTTCAAATGACTTGACTGGAATAGGATTGTAATTTTTAATTGTAATTGTAATTGTTATTTTTAGAATAATTCATTTGGTTATGAAATTGTCGCTAAATAAACACTTTAGTATGGAAAGTCCTTTTATGAATGCACAAATCCCCCCCCCCCCCCACATCCGAGCTAGCCCCCAGGTTCCACAAATTCACATGGGGCATTTACAGGCCCCAGCGTGTTTCGGGAGTATAGCCAGCTGGCCGACTGCATGAGGCACTGTAATTTATTCCCTGTTTCACTGCCTCCATCTGCAAACACAAACAATGGCACCCACGTATTATGATTGCATGTGAAACGGTGCAGGGCCCCAGGCCTGAATCCGCCAAGGATTTCTGTGGCTGTTGAGCCTGATGAATGAGCAGTCCGCGTTCTGTGATAGTGCAGGTTGGCCATGGCTCTGGCTGTCTCACCACTGATACCTGCCCTCTCTATCATCTGCACCCCTCATTTCTTCTGCCACCTGTCAAATGAAAATGCTGCTCTTTCAGTGACCTGCAGGACCCAGGACTGCGAGCTAGCATCTGTCGTCTGCCTGTGCCACCAAGGGAACTATTGCTGGGAATCTGCCACCCCAGTCACATCTCAAAGCAGGACAGATGCACCTCATACTGCTCTTGCTGCAGAGCGCGAACCCCTCAGCACAGCAAGGTGGGGTGGTCCACTCATAAACTTATGCTTCCTTTTTTTACACTTCTCTTTGAAAGGTTGCATATCAGCAAAGTAGTCCAAAAATAACTGCACTGTGATGAGTCATTAGCAATTTCTCAGTGTACATATGTTAACCTGACCTGCTATATGTTAATTCATGCAATGCTGGCCCCACATATGGCAGCAGGAGATTCCCAAATGGTCACCCCTCCTGCACAGATCCTCATTTAATGTAAAACTTATCTTGGCCTCATCATTAACATTAGGTGAAGTTCAACCTCAAACCTACTTTCTTGATCAGTGGTCAAGATAAGGGATTGGAGAGTAGAGAAGAGGAGGCTACAATGATAAAGATGCATTGACTGAAGCCAGTTTGCATGTTCTGACAATGCTGTGGACCACAGCTTCAGCTACTTTATACTGTACATGTCTCTTCCCCTCAGCTTCAACTGCTTTATGCGGCAAGTGTCTCTTCCCCTCAACTTCAACTGCTTTATGCGGCACATGTCTCTACATCTCAGCTTCAGCTGCTTTATGATGTATGTGTCTCTATACCTCAGCTTCAGCTGCTTTATGCTATATGAATCTCTAAACCTCTGTCAGGGTGTGAAATAATGTGGGCTGGAAAAGAGTGACGATCCACTGGGTGACTCCAAGACAAAAAAGGGGTTTTTACCATCCATGAGAACAAGGGAATAGCGCTACCAACACACCCTAACATAATCACAATAATTCACTAGGGAACAGTGCAGGGCAAGTGTAACAGTTTGTTATTTTAATTTTTTTTTATAATTATACAAGATTCTGTTTGGTACAATATCCTTTTAAGTTTCCCATCATGCTCTTGTCCTGCATCGCTCCTCCCTCTCTTTTCCCCTTTATAAGGGTCCCGATCCCGTTTCCTTTTCCCTTTGCTGCACTGCACATGCGGGAAGAGGTGAGGATCTAGTGGCAGGGTCCCTCGGGTTGATAAGTCAGTTGGTAAAATTATTTAATTTATTATCTAATACAGGTAGGGGTTGAAACATGTCTACATTATCTCGTTTCGTGTAGAGAGAGCGAGAGGGCTAGAGAGCGCGAGAGGTTTACCCCACCCTTCTAATTGTACCCAACAGGTATGTTTTCATTTGTATTAGTTTATTTAATTAACATTATTTTCTGTATTAACTCCCATTTATGTTTAGTTTAAATAATGTGCGTGCCCTTTGTCCCTTTGCTGCACTGCACACGCGGGAAGAGAGAGAGCGAGAGGGCTAGAGAGCGCGAGAAGTATACCCAACAGGCTCAATAAAAAAAATTCAGGATCGACAGCGACGTCTGCTTTATCCCTTCCTCCTGTACCCCACACACCTGACAACTTCAGCAAACACAACGCAGAGAGTAGGCAAGAAGTGACACAGGTTACACGTGGTGCCGTGACTCGGATTCTGTGTGAGCGTCAGTGCGAGGAAGGCGGACGGAGAGCGACGCAGGAAGAGCCAGCTGTTAGGGACTGATCAGGACACGTCTTCAGCGTTCACACTTTTGGACAGCTTCATGTCAGTAAGGTTATTCGATGCTTAGCAGGCTGTGCTCCTGAACGGTCGGTTAGTAATTAATTTACTGTTATTTATTTTTACATTGAGCTGCTGTTTATTTAGCGAACCGCGATTTGTACTTGCTTGCAATTCCACCAGGAGTGCTTGCCTAATATATGCTGTTGGTAATATTCGGTGCCCATTGTTTAAGATAAGTCATTTTGGGAAAAATTCTATTGGATTTTTTTTTTCCATTTTCTTAACTACACAGTTAATGTCAACGTGGTGCAACTTAACTCTCTGAGATTGACTGCCCCCCCCAGCAGCTGGGTACTCTTATGCTCTATCAGTGTAGAAGCATAACCTGACTGGGACATCTTTTTTCTTTTTCTCTCTCTCTGCCAGCTTTGATTCCTTAGGCATTTATCAATTTTTTTTTATTTCATACATTTTTTGGGGGCTATGGATAGTGAGGGCTTATTTGAAATGTGTGGTCTATTTAGCCCGGTTAAGGGTTTTGCTGCACATGGTTTCGGTAGGGGACGGGCCTTGTCTTTGCCTAGTGATGGGAGGGATGGAGTAGCGCCTGTTGTGGGGAGTACTGCTGTCCAGGCAGAACGGCATTACTCGGGGCCCGATACTTCCACTCCTGTCTCGCGGTCTCACCCCGACCCTATCCAGTTTGTATCACCTGATGCGCTAAGTGGCATAATCACTGACCTAGCAAAACAGATTGGGGATAATATTGTAGCTAACCTGTCCACCATGCACCAGCCCAGTGGTAGTCAGCCATTTACTCACCTGTCTAACCAGTCTGCTAATGGCTCTGGACCTTCACAGCTGAGGGTGGTAGTGCAGCCGAGTTCAGAGCCACCCCCATTTTTTAAAGGGGATGGATCTGCCAAGTTCTTCATACATGAGTGGACAGACATGATGGAGAACTATGCTGCCAAGATGTCATACACTTCCCATAGTGAGATGTATGAATTCCTGATGAGCAGGTTGGCTGGGAGGGCAAGAGATATTGTTACGGTGTCACTTCGCAGCCAGGTTGGGCTAGCGCCTGCCGAACTGCCCTCAGCAGTCATTGACATCCTGAGACACCACTTTAGTGACTTTGCCCACTCGAACATTCCTATGAAGGACTTTTATAATACCCTTCCGAGAGCTGGTGAGTCTGCTCTGGACTACTGGGTAAGGCTTAATAAATCCATTGATGCTGTGGACGAATGCCTTCGAAGGAGGGGGAAGTGTGTTGAAGATCCTAGTGTTGAGGCTGTGATGATGTTCATAGCACATTGCCCAGACCCCAACCTCGCTGTTTCTTTTAAGTTTAAGCCTGCAGAGAAGTGGTCTGCTGCAGAGGTGCAAGAACAGTTGGACAATCACATGAGTAGTATGAGGTTTCCTGTTGCGGCAACTGGTCGCCCCCAGTGTGTGTCAGCTCATGGACAGAGTGTGGATGTGTCACCTTCACCATGTTGTAACTGTAAGCTGGCCCAGCAGCCTTCACTCAACTTGGGCATTTCCCCAGCCAGTTTATGTGCTAGTGGTAGTGATTCCTTTCCGACTAAAGTTGACCAGGCTGCTGCAACGTCCCCATCTACAGCCCTAAACCCAACTGTTCCGTCTGGCGTCTACCCGCCTGATTTAGCGTTGAGCCAGTTAGCCACTATGTTTGACAGTGTTTTAGCCAGGTGTTCAGCTGCCTTACCAGTATCCACTGTAGCAAGCACCCACCAGTCCTGGCGTTCACGGAACTCAATTAATGGGCCCTGCAAGGTCTGTCAGGTGCAAGATCATTCTACTTACGCTCACTGTAAGCGAGAACGGTTGTGCCGACAATGTTTCAGTCCTGACCACTTCAGGAACCGGTGCCCGCACTCCTCTTCCTTACCTCCTGTGGCTGGGTCATTGTCATCCCCAGGGGCTGCTTTAAACTAGCCAGCTCATGTCAGGGGAGTGGTGACATGGGTGAAGCGGTGAACTCCCTCACCGAACCCATTGACCTTAAGTCCATTTATGAATCATGTTCCAGCTCGCTCCCTTGTGACAAGGCGGTTATCTTTGTGGGATCACAGAGACTTGAAGGAGCTGGTGAACTATTTTATGCTCCAGTAACAATCAGCGGCAGACATGTGTTCAGGGGCATGCTTGACTGGCAGCATGTCATGCACTCTCAGTGAAGAGGCGGTGTCCAGTCTGGTGGCAGCTGGTGTGCCTATACATCCTCAGGCTGTGCCTGACCAAGTGGTTCTCGTGGGATGCGGTGGCTTGACGACAAAGCCTAAAGGCATTTACGAACTAGACATTGAAATTTATGGTTTGCAGTTTTCGGTACCAATGCTTGTTGTTTCTGGCCAGAAGGACGATCTTATTGTTTGCAGTAACTTTCTTAGATCTGTCATTCAGTCAATGAAATCTTCCGAAAAATATTGGAAGCTCATTTCTTCTGATTCCAGTGATGCTGAGTGTGAGCAGTTTCTCCAGCTCCTCAGTTGTATATCCTGCTGGTCTGGCCGAGTTCTGCCCACCAAAGTGGGTATAGTGAAGTTGGCCCAGGCGGTCACACTGCTCCCACGGTATGAGCACATTGTGTGGGGGAAGCTGCCACCAGATGCTCCGCTCTCACCTGGAAGCACTGTTATAGTAGAGCCAACCTCCTCTCGTTCCACGCCCAAGAACATTCTAGTGGGGTGGGTTGTCACACCGATGTGGGGGGATCGATGGGTTCCTATGAAAATCTTAAATACTTCTCAGACCGCTATCACTTTGCGGCGCAATGCTAAGTTGGCAGATGTGTTTCCCTGTCTGGCGCTGGAAGATTTGTGTTTGACACAAAGCCAGTGTGAAGTATTGGTCGATTGGAAACAGAAACTGGCTGACCTCGTTCTCTCATACCAGGATGTCTTTTCCAGGGGGAAATTGGACTGTGGAGAGGCTCGAGATTTTGTGCATCGTATTCGGTTGTCTGATGACAAGCCGTTCAGATTATCCTACAGTCGTGTGCCCCCTGTCCATTACTAGCAGTTGCGAGAGGTCTTGACAGAGATGGAAATGAGGGACATTATCACCAAGTCTGTGAGTGAGTTTGCCTCACCCTTGGTGGTTGCTTGGAAGAGGGATGGAGGACTGCGCATATGCACTGACTTTCGCATGCTAAATGCAAAGTGAAGGATGCCCACCCATTGCCTCACCAAGCCGATTGCCTTGCAGCCGTTGGCGGTATTGGCTTTTTCAGCACGATGGACCTCACGTCGGGGTTCTATAACATCCCTTTGCATGAAGCTGATTACACAGCTTTCACGACGCCCTTAGGGCTGTACGAATACAACCGTCTGCCCCAGGGCCTCTGCAACAGCCCGGCGTCATTCATGCGCATGATGCTTAGCATTTTTGGGGACCTCAACTTCTCCAGTCTGCTCTGCTATTTGGATGATCTTCTTGTGTTTGCGCTTTCAGAGAGTGAGGTCTTGAAACGCTTGGAAGTGGCATTCTCATGCTTACGGGCAAACAACTTGAAACTCTCCCAGAAGAAGTGCCATTTCCTTAGGAGGTCTGTCAGGTTTTTGGGACATGTAGTGAGTGCCGATGGTGTTTCTGTCGACCAAGAGAAGGTGAAAGCCATTGTGGACTTCAAGGAGAGGGACTTGATGGAGGAGGATGGCTGTACCCCTTCCCAGAGGAGGGTGCGATCCTTCCTCGGAATGGTTATGTTCTACCAACATTTCATCCCTGGCTGTTCGTCCTTAGTGAAGCCCCTGTTTGGGTTGACTGCTGGTCAGAAGCGGATACGTAGAGGGGCCAGAGGGCATAGGAAACCTGGAACGTTTCGTGGGCTGACCCCCCTGGACTGGACGCCGGCCTGTGCAAAGGCTTTTGCTGATTTGAAGCAGGCTCTGCTGGAGAGTGTTATACTGGCACACCCAGACTTTGACCGGCCATTCATTTTGTCAACTGACGCTTCGCTGGATGGTCTGGGGGCAGTGTTGTCTCAGGTGGCTGGAGGGGAAGAGAAAGCCAGACTGATCGCCTTCGCTAGTAAGTCGCTCACACGCAGCCAGGCTAATTACCCTGCTCACCGCCTGGAATTCTGGCTTTGAATTGGGCAGTGTGCGATAAATTTAGCCACTGGCTCAAAGGTCACAGTTTTATGGTTTGGACGGACAATAATCCCTTGTCATACATCCTAACCAAACCCAAGTTAGATGCCTGTGAGCAACGCTGGGTCGCTAAATTGGCGCCATACTCCTTTGACATCAAGCACATTCCTGGGAGGCTGAACGTGGTGGCGGATGCCCTTAGCAGGGATCCATTTGTGAAGCCTTTGTCCCAGCGTCTGCTGTCTGAGCCGTACACTAGGTTGCTCGATCAGTCAAGTGACTTGCAGGTCGACCAGGTTCAGGATGCCTTCAGGTTGACATGTCAGCCGCAATCATTGTGTGCTGTGGATGCATCTTCAGGGTCCATGGCTGGAGGGGAGGTTTCCTTAGTGCTGGGTGACCATGATGCTAGTGACTATGCCTCTGTACACCGGGCAGCTTCTCTCATCAATCACCTTAGCGATGTAGTTTTGCCGGACGCAGGGCTGTTCCAGCCCATGTCTCTGGCAGATTTGCAGTCTGAACAGAGACGTGATCCAGTCCTCTCCAGGGTCTTACATTATGTGGAGAAGAGACGGAGACCATCGAGACGTGAATGGGCCAAGGAGTCTGTTGAAACCCTGAAACTCTTGAGTCAGTGGGACAAGCTCAGGTTGCTGAATGGTGTCCTGTATCGGGTCTCAAAGGACCCTTCGTCTAGGCACAAACGGTTCCAGTTTCTGGTACCTAAAGCATTGAGGTTGGTGGCATTATCCGGCATTCATGACAGTGCTGGTCACCAGGGGCTGCCCAGGACGCTCGCTCTGGGTCGGCAGAGCTTCTTTTGGAATGATATAGAGAAAACCATTCGTAACTATCTGAGGACTTGCAACAGGTGTGTTGTCAGTAAGACCCATGAACCATCTGCAAGGGCTCCGATTGAGAGCATCAGGACCTCTGCCCCTCTCGAGCTGGTATGTATAGATTTCTGATCAGCGGAGCATAACGGGAAGTCAGTTGATGTGTTGGTGGTCACCGATCATTTTACAAAGCTGCCGCACGCCTTTCCTTGTCGGGATCAGACCACAAAGTCGGTGGCGAGGAAGTTGTGGGATAGCTTCTTTTGTATTCATGGCTTCCCTCTGCGGCTGCACTCCGACCAGGGGTCTAGTTTTGAGAGTGAGCTGCTCGCTGAGCTTCTGGGGCTGGCAGGTGTCGACAAGTCGCGGGCCACTCCTTATCACCCTATGGGAAATGGTAGCGCTGAAAGGTTCAACCGTACTCTCGGCAACATGCTGAGATCTCTACCACCGGAGGCAAAACACAGGTGGCTACAGATGGTGCAGACCATGACCTTCGTGTACAACTGCACCACGCACGAAAGCACGGGCTTTGCTCCATTTTATTTAATGTTTGGCCGTGTGCCCGGACTGCCAGTTGACCTTGTCTTTATGAATGTACTCAGTGATCCCTCGGTGTGCGATTACGATACTTATGTTAAATCACTAATGGAAGACCTCTGCTTGGCGATGCTCGTAGCTCAGAAACACTCGACCGTCGAGCAGAGGCATCAAGCTGACCAGTACAACAAGAGGGCCCGAGGCTCCCTCTATCTGTTGGTGATGTTATACTGGTAGCGAATAAGGGCGCAAGAGGCAAGCATAAATTAGCCGATAAATGGGAGCCGACATTGTATACGGTGGTGGCCTTGAATCCCACCCTGCACATTTATAAGATCAGGAATCGAGAGGGTACGGAGAAAGTCGTCCATCGCAACCTGCTCCTGGATGCCAACTTCCTGCCCCTAGGTTACACAAGCACTTAAATACACACACAAAATCTGGCTAATGAGGGAGCAGGAGTGAGACATGACCCAGACAATCAATCAAAAAGGGCACAGGGCAACAAGCAACATGTGGGGCTATTTAACAATAATGAACACAGAACTAGGAACCTTAACAGACATTAAACTAAGAGACATTAACCAGACACTAGGAATACAATGCAATGCTAATTAATCAGAGAACAAAACATGCAAAACAAAATAGAACACGAGAAGGGCAAACCTAGGACAGGAAAAATAAGACAGAAAATAACAAACACTGGGGAACAGAAAACCAATAACTACAACAAACACCAGGAACAACAAAAACCCAATAATTAAACAAAACAGATGAGGTTGGTTCCAAGGTATCCTCAAACCCATGACTGGCAGATTCTTAGTTTCTGCGCCGCATGCTCAGCCCATTAAGTCATGTAGCAATCCAATGAACAAGGAGAACACACTGGGGCTGAAAGGCAAATGACAGGGAGGAGAACAGAATGGCCAGCAATACCTGCTGAATACCTGGAGAAGGCACAGAGGGTGGAGTTAGATGGCACCAACCCTGACAACCTCAGGCTCAGCTGCTTTATGCTGTACGTGCCTCTATATATCAGCTTCAGTTGCTTTAAACAGTATGTGTCTCTTAGCTACCTGAGTTTCTCTAATAAAGCACAAATTGCTCTTTTCTGTGTCCATCTTCATGGAGACCCAATATCAAAGAAACACATCAGGCACAACAAAATAAGACAGTGGCTGAAATATACATACAGTAGATATAAAAAGTGTACACACTCCTGGTGAAATGCCAGGTTTTTGTGATGTTAAAAAATGAGACCAGGATAAATCATTTCAAAACTTTCCCCACCTTTAATGTGACCTATAACCTGTACAATTCAATTGAAAAACAAACAAATTTGTTAGGGGGAAAAAATTACAAATTGAGAACTATAACCAGAAAAAAGATTAAGGTTTTGGAATGACCCTTTAATCTTTTTCTGATGATTGTTTACATTTTTTTAAAGATTAAAGTTTTGGAATGACCTACCCAGGTGGGCCCACCACCTGCAAGGGGAATGTCATGGGTTTGGTGTGATGTGGATTGGGTGGCAGCCAAGGGAGACCCTGGCAGACCGATCCCCGGCTAACTAAACTGGCTTTCGGGACATGGAATGTCACCTCTCTGGTGGGAGCCTGAGCTTGTGCGTGAGGTTGAGAGATACCGACTAGATATAGTCGGGCTCACCTCAACACATAGCATGGGCTCTGGAACCAATCTCCTGGAGAGGGGCTGGATACTCATTTCTTCTGGAATGCGGTGGGTGAGTGACGCCGGGCTGGGGTGGGGCTACTGGTGGCCCCACAGCTTGGTGCATTAACATCAGAGTTTATCCTGGTAAACGAGAGGGCTGTCTCTCTGCGCCTTCGGGTCGGGGAGAGGTCTCTGACTGTCATTTGAGCCTATGCGCTGAATGACAGTTTAGAGTACCCAGCTTTCTTGGACTTTGGATTCCATCGTTTTGCTGGGGGACTTCAACACTCATGTGGGCAACAACAGTGTGACCTGGAAGGGGGTGATTGGGAGGAACGGACTCCCTGATCTGAACCCGAGTAGTGTTCTATTGTTGGACTTCTGTGCAATGCAAGGTTTGTCCACAACGAATGAACACCATGCTCGAGCATAAGGCTGTCCATAAGTGGATATGGTATGAACATACCCGGGAAACCAGGTTGATGATCGATTTTATAATTGTATCAGCTGATCTGCGGCCTTCAGTCTTGGACACTTGGGTAAAGAGAGAGGCAGAGCTGTCAACTGATCACCACCTGGTAATAAATTGGTTCAGGTGGCAGGGGAGGAAGCTGGTCAGACCTGGAAGGCCCAAGCATATAGTGAGGGTTGGCTGGGAATACGTGACAGAGGCTCGTCTTCACCAGATCTTCAACTCACACCTCCGGCAGAACCCCAACTGCATACCGGGGGAGGTTGGGGACATGAATGGACATTGCTCCAGAACTCCATTGTGGAAGCGGCCGTACAGATCTGTGGCTGCAGGGTGGTTGGTGCCAGTCGTGGTGGAAACCCCCGTACCTGATGGTGGACACCAGAGGTGAGGGAGGCTGTCAAGCTGAAGAAGGAGGCCTACCGGGAATTATTACCCCGGGGGTCTCTGGAGGCAGCTGACCGGTACCGGCAAGCCAGGTGGAATGCGGCTCGGGCGGTTGCGGAAGCGAAAACCTAGGCGTGGGAGGAGTTTGGTGAGGCCATGAAAAGTGACTTTGAGTCGGCCTCAAAAAGGTTCTGGCAAACCATCCAGAATATCAGGAGGGGGAAGCAGCTCCTGGTTCCTACTATTTTGAGTAGGGAGGGGGTGCTGTTGACCTCACCTGGGGACATCACCCGGAGGTGGAAGGAATACTTTGAGGACCTCCTAAACCCTGCCTCAGACACATCTATGCGCACTGCCTTTGAGACATCTGAGGGCACAGAGCCCGAGGGGGCTGGAGTGGACTTGCCCATGACTGGGGCTGAGGTGGCCAGGGTGGTTAAAGACCTACGTGATGGCCGGGCCCCGGGGGTGGATGAGATTCGCCCGGAGTGCCTAAAGACTTTGGATGTTGTGTGGCTGTCATGGCTGACACGCCTTCTCAACAGCGTGTGGAGGTCAGGGACAATGCCACTGGATTGGCAGACTGGGGTGGTGGTCCCCTTATTTAAGAAAGGGGACCAGAGAGTGTGTTCCAACTACAAGGGGATCACACTTCTCAGCCTTCCTGGGAAAGTCTATTCCGGGGTACTGGAGAGGAGGGTGAAATAGATAGTCGAAAACAATGGAGTTTTTGTCCTGGCCGTGGAACACTGGACCAGCTGTATACCCAAGGGTACTGGAGGGTGCCTGGGAGTTTATCCATCCAGTCTACATGTGTTTTGTGGACTTACAACCGTGTTCCCCGAGGTGCTCTGTGGAGGGTGCTTTGGTAATATGGGGCTCGGGGCCCGCTACTGTGGGCGATTCGGTTCCTATATGAACGGAGCAGAAGCTTGGTCCGCAATGCCGGTAATAAGTCAGATGTGTTCCCAGTGCGTGTTGGACTCCGCCAGGGCTACCCTTTGACTCCGGTCCTGTTTGTAATATTTATGGACAGGATATCTAGGCGCAGCCAGGGTGTTGAGGGTGTCCAGTTTGGTGGCCTCAGGATTGCGTCGCTGCTTTTTACAGATGATGTGGTCCTGTTGGCTTCATCTGCTGGGGACCTCCAGCGAGACTTGGGGGGGTTTGCAGCTGAGTGCAAAGCGGCGGGGGTGAGGATTAGCACCTCAAAGTCCAAGACCATGGTTCTCAGCCAGAAATAGATGGATTTCCCTCTTCAGGTCAGGGAGGAGGTACTGCCTCAAGTGGAGGAGTTCAAGTACCTTGGGGTGTTGTTCTTGAGTGATGGTAGAAGAGATTGAGAAGTGGTTAGATGGATTGAGAGCTGGATAGACAGATCGGAGAAGCGTCTGCAGTTTTTTCTACTCGTCCATCTTCGTTCCTACCCTCACCTATGGTCATGAGCTGTGGTAGTGACCGAAAGAATGAGATCGCGGATACAGGCAGCCGAAATGAGGTTTCTCCGCAGGGTGTCTGGGCTCTGCCTTAGAGATAGGGTGAAAAGTTTGGCTATCCAGGAGAGTCTCAGAGTAAAACTGTTGCTCCTCCACATCGAAAGGAGCCAGTTGAGGTGGTTTGGACACCTGGCGCGGATGCCTCCTGGGCGGTTACCTGGAGAGGTATTCCGTGCATGTCCTATAGGAGGGGGCCCTGGGGCAGACCCAGGATGCGCTGGAGGGATTATATCTCTCGGCTTGCCAGGGAACGCCTCGGCATCACCCCCGGAGAATTGGTAGAGGTGGTTGGGGAGGGGGAGGTCTGGGTATCTCTCCTGAAGTTGCTACCCCCACGACCTGGATCCCAGATAATCGGGTGGTGATGGATGGATGGATGGAATGACCCAGCCAAAGCCCAGACCTAAATCCAATAGAAAATCTGTGGGGTTTCCTGAAGAGGGCTATGTACAAAGGATGCCCTTGCAATCTAATAGATTTGGAGCGCTTTTGCAAGGGAATATTGGCAAATATTGCCAATTCAAAATGTGGCATGCTGGTAGACTCTTACCCAAAAAGAGTGAATACTGTAATTAAATCAAAAGGTCCTTCAACAAAGTATTAGTTTATTACTTATGCAACAAGCTTATTGTGTGTGTGTCTATATATATATATATGGTATATATACACATTCCTCCTAACAGATTTGTTTTTTTTCCAGTTGAATTGTACATGTTGTAGGTTACGTTACTGGTGGGAAAAAGATTCATTGTGGTCTCATTTTGTTTACATCACAAAAACCTGCCATTTTAACAGGGATGTGTACACTTTTTATATCCACTGCACATACAACCACAGAAAATTAAGAGACCACTCTATATTTCTAAACAAATCTGTGTTTTTAAATCCTGGTTTAATCATGGTTCTGCTGTCAGAAGGCTACACTGAGCAGCAGGTTGCTTCCAGGTTAAAATTTCTAAGACAGCAGTACACAAGAACAAAGTGAAGCAGGAGACATTCAGAATAATCAGAAATCAGCCAGGTAAAGGGCGGAAGCGACATTCTAATGCCAGAGATGAACATTAACTTATTCAACAGGTTCTCATGAATTGTAAGATAGCATCAATTGACCTTCAAATGGAATGGGAAACATTAAGTGCAGGTGTGAAGTGAACTCCTAGGAGAAATAGGAAAGAACCAGGCTGCCGTTTGCAAAAACGGATTCACACCCAGAAATTGAGAAATAAGTGAGTGTCCTGTGGTCTTTTTCCACGGCTGTATTTGGTTACGCCTCCCAAAAACAGTCCTTTTCTTTGCTTTTCTTTGTGGTATTCTAGGTACAACAGTGTGGACTATATTAAAAAGTATTCTATGTACATTATTTTAATAAGGCATATGATAAACATAGGTCTCAGCATAAATTCTGCTGGCTCTCAATCGTGCAAAATTGTCCTGAAATGACTCTATTCTGCAGCCTTTGTCACGGCGGGCACCAGGAAGCAGGCGAAGGAAGCCGTGAATACAAACAAAAGAGCTTTATTTCTGGGGTAACACACTCCAAGACATGTAACGTTAATGACCGGACCGGGGAAACAAACGTAACACGGACTTAAATACAAAGAACCAATGACAGCAATGGGAAACAGCTGGTGAACACAGGGAATCCACACGAGGTTAACGAGTAGGCGTGGTTGACGAGGGGGCAGGACGAGCGGGGCAGGAAAGAACCCCCCCCCCCCAAAGGCGCGCACTCCGGGCAAAGGGGCAGCACAAGGGATGCAGGCCAGAACAGGACAGCACCTGGGGAGACAAAAGCAAAAACATCAACGGGACACAGGAAACAGCACAGACACGCAAAACAGGCACAGGGAGACCAACTCAGACAAGAGACGGCAAACCACAGGGAACGCAGACAAACACAGGGGCACCAAAAATGGGAACACAGAACCCAAGGAGGGGGACAACGACGGGACAACACCAGGGGGCACACCCACAGAAGGCACAAAGGGACCAGACGGGAACAAAGGCACAGAGGGACAGGAAGCAGACACAGGGGGCACAAAGGGTCCCGAAGGCACAGAGGGGCGGGGAGCAAACACAGGGGGCACAAAGGCAGGGGGGCAAGGAGGTGAAGGGCGGGGGGAAAGGGGGATCCACAGGGAACCCTGGCAGGCGAGGGGCAGAAGCCGCAGGGGCAGCAGGCGACTGTGAGGTCGGAGCCGAAGGGACCCTCAGCGAGCGTGAGGAGGGAGCAGGAGGGAATGATGAAGGGGGCGAGGAGGAAGGTGGAGGGACTGACGAAGGGGCCAAGGAGGAAGGCGAAGGGGACACAGGCGGAAGGTAGGAGGGAGCAGCAGCCGCGGCAGGTGAAGGCGCAGCCGCCACCAGCTAAGGCGTAGGCGACCGACGAGTCGGAGACGGGGGAACCGCAGTCGACCAACGAGGTGTCGGAGGCGGGACTGCAGCTGGCCGATGAGGCGCCGCTGGCGGGACTGAAGGCGACCCCCGAGCCGAAGCCAGGGGGACCGCAGGTGACCGCCTAGCCAAAACCGGAGGACTCACAGGCAACCGCCGAACTGCAGCCAGGGGCCCCGACAGCGAGCCAGGGGGCAGAATGGGTGGGACCTGGCGCAGGTGTCCCCTCCCTTTCCTGGAGACCGAGAGGCAGGGACCCGGCCGGGATCTGCCCCACCGTAGAGGTGGAGTCGCCAGGGGAGTCACTGGGGTAGTCATGGGGGAAGTCACTGGGGTGGTCAGGGAGATCACGGAGGGGTCCCACTCAAGCTCCTCGTCCAACGTCACTAGGGAGGGAGGAGCATCGGTCCAGCAGTCCGGGACCTCCTTGGGGACAGGGGCCCGTCGTGGGCACTGGGACCACTGGGGGGCGTCGTCGCGGGCACTGGGACCACTGGGGGGCGTCGTCGCTGGCACTGGTACCACTGGGGGCGTCGTCGCAGGCGCTTGGACCACTGGGGGCGCTGTGAGTACAAGAACCATGGGGGGTGGAGCATGCACCTTGGGGGAAGCCTGCCCCGTCCTAGAACGGTGCAGCTTCCGCAGGCTCTCCACCAACATCTCCAGTTCATCGTCCTCTGCCTGTCCTGGAACCCCAGGCGGCAGGCTTCAGCCACCGGCACCAGAACCACAGAGGGTGCGCCTGGGGTTCATGCCTTGGCCGCAGGCGTTGCCCCTTTAAGGGCAGTGGGGACTCGGTGGATTGCATCAAACATGGACCTGGCCCCTTTAAGAGCTAGGCACGTTCCAAAATAAGGGCAAGTTGCCAATCCCGGCCGCCAAGCAGCAGCAACGCTGGCGTCGGGCACCCGCAGGGGCGAAGCTACGTCGGCGGCATCAGGGAAAAACACCGCTGGGTTGAGGATCGGGAGGGGGTCCTCCCGACACCCAATAGGGGAAGCAGCAGGGCAGGCGACAGAGACCGAGGCAGCCCGTAGGGTGAGTGCGTCAGGTGCGTCCTCCCGTTTACATCTCTCTCTCCTTCTGCGTGCTTGCGCTGCGAGGACAGGCACCTTGGGAGCCGGCTTCGGTCACTGGTCAGCATCCGGCCAATAAAGGCTGGGGTTGCAGAACACGTAATTGTCCGGGCTCATCCTCGGGACCCCGGGAAGACCCTCCCACAGCTGGTGCACCAGTGAAGTGCCTCATCTTTGTTTGTCGAGTCCGGTCATTCTGTCACAGCGGGCACCGGGAAGCATGCGAAGGAAGCCGTGAATATGAACAAAAGGGCTTTATTTCTGGGGTAACACACTCCAAGACATGTAACGTTAATGACCGGACCGGGGAAACGAACATAATGCGGACTTAAATACAAAGAACCAATGACAGCAACGGGAAACAGCTGGTGAACACAGGGAATCCACACGAGGTTAACGAGTAGGCGTAGTCGACGAAGGGGCAGGACGAGCGGGGCAGGACAGCCTTCCTGACAGGCTTCTCCTCATTTCAACAATGTATGATTGAGTCTGGAGTCTTCTTTTCAGACCCGCTCATGTTTGTTCAGACACAAAATGAGCTGTTCAAACCAACTTCTCTCCGCCTGGCTCTCAGTACAGAAATAAAGCTTACATTTAAACACGAGCTGATATCAAATACATCATTAGGGTACACACTTCACTTGATTCATTATATTTTTAAATATCTCTAGCTCTTTGGACAGTTGTCTTATAATGTCACCGTATGCCATAGATCTCTTATTTCCAGAAAGCAGACCAAGGGCAGTTTTTAAAGCTATTCTGAACAGCATGTGTGGTTCCCTGGGGAGATGAATATATTCAAATGTGTCTCCATCAATGAGCATGGTAATTATGAATTCAGCTCTAATTAGTATATACACTACTTTCCTTGCATACTTGATTTTCACAGTGAAATGGTAATAGGGGAAATGTCCATTTTAGTCTGATCTCATAAAAATTCCAGTGTGTTGGGGGGGGG
>JAODKC010000147.1:0-20334 GCA_026777985.1 Mormyrops attenuatus | reverse complement strand
CCCCCTTTAAGTTGTAATAGCCCCCACCATACGCCCCGCTGCAGCAGGCCGCCGTCTAGCAGAATCCGCCCATTCCTTCCATTTGGTTTGTTTAACCATCGACCTCGTCCCACTCTGCTTGCTTATGCTCCACAATGGCTGGACTCACCCCACCAGCAGCACTTCTCCGTCAATTAACAACCCAAAAACTAAAAGTGGAGGATACGGCTAACCGCGGCGTACCACGACACAAGTAAACTCAAACAACCAAAAGATTCGGCGTCTCAGCCTAAATGAGCTACACGTGGCTTATTACACGCTCCCTAAATGCCCATTACCGTAGCCGCATTCCTGCTGGGTCCTAGTGCCCCCCCCAAGCACCAACCCACTAACAGAAAGAGCCCCGGCAATTACAGTAGTACCTACAGGCTACACTCCTGTAACGCGCACATCAGCTGTTTGGCCGATAATGCGATCGTGATAAAGCAATTGTAAGTTTCAGGAGGACTGCGGTGAAATCAGTAGTTTTAGGTTGGACATTCGACATCGGATCGGATTCACACCCTCCAGATGCCGCAGCCTTGTTTTACTCACGCTATAAGCAGTCCAAAGACGGCCAGTTTAACCACAGGCTGAAATTTAGTATAGTCAATGTTCCACCTGCATAGAAAAATAATGCACATATTACCTTATATCACTATTTACAGTTTCACGAGTGTTAGTGGGTCATGTATGTGCTTGTCATTTCTTGTAAGTATGTGTCACATTGGAATAGCGTTTGAAAGTGTTTTATGTGTTTTGTAATAATCGTTTGTTGAGCTACTCCTTTTTTTAAATTTGGGACTTTTATTTTGAAACGTCGCGGTCTGTCAAAACCCAATCGAACGCGGTAATTCACTGCAGGAGCTGAATTATTTTGCTTTTTCACAATTTACTGGATATAATAATTGAATAACCAAGGTGTGCACGTGATTTCACAAACACACACGAATTTGTGAATGTGGAATTTACTTTGTTTTGTAATATTTTAATAGAGTAAATTCAAAGATGATCTGTGAATGTCTGGCGAATATCGAACCCACTGCTAACTTTACTCTGATACATGACACGGTGTTTCCGTGTGAAGTTCACTGTGGCATCTCATAATCCCATACATAATTGCACACACGTCCGGAGTAATTTATAGTCTTTTATGTGCTTATAACTGCGCAATCTGTTTCGCACGTAGCGACATCATTGTTTACATGTTTTTAACAGGCTGAATGTATGCTTTAGCACATGCCTTTATTTTACGTATTTTGTAAGATATTTTGACTTCATACGGTCTTTATACACATTCTAAGTTGCAAGTTCCATTTTTTCTTCATTACCTATAAAAATCCTTTGTCTGTCGGCACATTTATAATGCATATATCGCGCTAATGTCATGCAGGATATGGCCCGCGGGCCAGTTTGCCCATGTCTGCTCTAGGCTGTGGGAGCCAGTGATATTAAAACATGAATAGTATTACTTTACTGTTTAGTCATGACTCTTGTTGATCGGACCGTATTGGGCACCTGGTACAAGATGTTTGTTAAGAAGCTTATACCACACCCATGCTGTTCAGGGGCCTCCTCCCTATAAAGATCTGGGCCTGTGGGTCCATCCATCCAAACAGGATTGCCTTTCCACAGGCAGTTGTGATCAGCTTGCCTCAGAATGCCTGTAGGCAAAAGCATCTTAGCTTGCATCCTAAGGTACAAGAGGGCTAAGATTGTCATGAATACATCTCTATCTACTTTGCTTGAGAAACTCTCCCGAACCTTAGAAAAATCTGCACTGTGTGTCACCAGCATCCCCATCAACGGCATCAGAAATACTGGTATTTTCACCAGACACACTAAACATAGAGGCAGCATGCCCAACTGAATGCTTTCTGAAAGATCTGACCTCGAAATAAAAAATTATTATTATTATTAGTTCTTGCCCCGTGGACAAAAGGGAACAGCTTAGCCAGTTAAATACAATGTTAATATAAATATTACATGCAAGCATTAAAGCCAAACTCAAACTCAAACTTGTCTGTTCTCTTTAAACAACACTGAAAGTCTACTTTGGCCTTTAGCCAAAGTTAAAATTTACTGAATACATAAACTATGATGTCTACAAGTAAAGATTACTCGCAATCCTTATTTATTTTAACTAAAAGTCCTTCAGTAAAGGTTCCTTTGCTACACCCTGATTCAAGTATATTTTAAACAATTCTATCTTAGATTTTACTCATACAATGTAGCACTATACTCAGCCATATCTATATCGATAGCCTACCCACCAAGCAAAGACAAGTTCAAAACACGTCCTTGAAGAAGCCAGAATGAAAGTTTTATTGATGACTTTTTCAGTAATATTCTGAACGTCAGTTCTCAACGTCGAGATGACATGCGGATAAATTTAAACCATCACTACATTTTACAGGCCTTTAGTTATAATCAATAATTAAGTGTTTAAAGTAGAAAACCCTAAATCATGGAATAAATTTCCTCCATACAATTGGGGATAGACCCTCACATAAAATTAAACAAAATGCTTTTATCGGTAGTCACACTTCAACAAAACTCGTCAATTAGTAAAATCACTAGGGTTGTCAAAAAATTACTTGTTGGATTTTTTTTAATCCGATCCCCATAGTTCATTTTTAATTATGTTCCAGTGGGTAAATATTTCAAAACATTTTTCCCCGTTTAAAATTTGTTTTATGAATACCTTCCTGCCTTCTGCCTTTCTAAACACTCTGTGTCGTCTTCTGAGTGTACTCTACAAAAACCTCGTAATTCCCTCGCACGAGCCACACTCTACCTGCTAATATTTCCTTTTTTTCTCTTTTCCTTTCTGCAGATTCAGCCACATAGTACCCTTGCAGCCTTAGTTGCTACAGAAAACATACTCGACAGTAAAACGGAACAGAATGTCTCATAGTGGTATCTACTGATGTTATTCCAAAATACACCCATAGGTGGAGTAAGAGTTCCATTCTTTGCCATGAGCAGCCTTCAGCTAAATTATGCAGTTTCTTGTACCCCTTCCTATCTCTCTTTTTGGCCATCAGACCAGATACAAAGAACACTTAGCTGACTGTATTTTTACTTTTGTACCTGCCAATTACTATTCTCAATAGCTTTTTTATTTATACCACTTACATAAGAACATAAGAAATATACAGACGAGAGGAGGCCATTTGGCCCATCAAGCTCATTTGGGGAGAACTTAGATAGATGCTTTATTGTCATTGTAAGTACAATGAGATACAGTTTGGAACACGCCAGCTGATGCACAGCATATTTACAATTAAATAGATTGAGGCATAAATAGAATAGGAGAGTATGTACAGACGCTGTATATGTATAAGTATATATATAATAAGGTGCTGATAGGTAGTTTTCAAATAGACTAAATTCACATAAATATGGGAATTGCACATGTGGGGTATTGCTTCAGAATGTTCCAGATCAGTGCTGAGAGTTCAGAAGTGTGACGGATGTTGGGTAAAAAACGCTCCTCAGCCGGGTTGTGCGTGCGTACAAGGTTCTGTAGCGTCTACCAGATGGCAGAGGTGTAAAGTATTTGTGCCCAGGGTGGGAAGGGTCCTTGATTATCTTTCCAGCTCTGCGGCTGCACCGGGTGCGATGGATTTCTTCCAGTGAAGGAAGCTGGGTGCCAGTGATCCGCTGGGCTGTCCTGATGATGCGCTGCAGAAGAATTTTTTTTTTTTCAGTGACTTCCGATGAGTTGTGGGGGAAATTTAGAATGGTTCAAAATGAACAAAATAGTAATGGGTAATAATTAATCTGCAATTAAAATGGAAAAGATTGCTAATTGTGAGCATGAGACTCAGGTATGGGCGAATGACAGATGCCACTCTAGTGGAAATGTTAATCTACGGTTACCTGAGTACCGTTTATCTAACTAACTTTCAAGGGACAAAGATTTTACAAAGAATTGTGTAACAGTCATTCTCTTTAATGCTAACTGAAACAGCTGCTGTAAACCAACAGGTAGAGACAGTACTTGTCTTGGTGACTGTGGGCTGAATGTGTGACTTTTTATGCCATGGACAGCATTTTACTGTCATTTTTGCAGACCTCTCACTATTTGCATGTTAACTGTCCTGTGCTGTTGATGCATGGGGTTTCCCACAGAAAACCCATATAGGGGCCCAGAGGGGCAAAACTGCTGTGGGCCCCACGTGGGATTAGTGTGAGTGGGCATGGCAAATTATGATGTAAAAACAGGTAGCAAGGTTTTGTAATTCACTTACATTTGCTATTCGTAGACTGTCTGTGGCCATTCAATGCCCTTCCACATACAATAATCCATTGTATTTGTGCTGTGTGCACGTCCGGCCACATGGTGGCTGTGGTTCACTACTCCCTACTCTCAGCAATCGACAAGTTAGACACACATAACAGGGAAACACAGGGTGGTCTTATACCGGACAGTAAAGCATACACATCATGGGTAGTTTACACAATGTCTAGAGACATGTGCGGATCGGATTAGATTCACACAGGACACAGGCAAGGGCACACACAACAGTCGGGAACAAGCATTTACAATACATAACTCGAGGGCTATGTACACAGCTCACAAACATGCCGGCATGGCGGTGTAGTAGTAAGCACTGTCACCTCACACGAGTCTCCACCAGGGTTCTATTGTATGGAGTTTGCATGTTCTTCCCATGTTGTTGTCGGGTTTTCTCTGGGTACTCTGATTTTCCCTCCACAGTCCAAAAATGTGCTGAGGTTATTTAGAGTTACCAAATTGCCTGTAAGTGTGCATGTGTGTGAGAATGGTGTGTGAGTGTGCCCTGTGATGTGTTGGTGTCCATCCTGGGTTGTTCCCTGCTTTGCACTCATAGCCGCTGGAATAGGCTCCGGACCCCCCGTGACCCTGAAAAGGACAAGCAGTTTGAGAAAATGGATGGACTTCCCATACTTGGGTGGGAATCATAAAATATTGTCCTGCTGCTGGTGATGAACATCTAATTAATGTCTGATGTTATTGTTTAGAGAAATCTGGAAGTGCTCATTGGATTGCATTGGAAGTCATTTTGGTGATTTACAACTCAGTGTTCTTTCTTAACCAGTGATAGTCAAATATTTTCCCAAAGTAAATCTTGCATGAGTGATTCCAATTTAATATGTATGTGAATAACTCTCGTTAATATCCTTTCTTCCTTAGGGGGACTCTGGTGGTAGCCTGGTGTTCAATAACCACGGAACTCTGGGGGTATATGGTGGAAGTAACTGTGTGTATGACAGGCTGTTAAACCATCCAAACGCATTCACAGATGTGTGTACTCACCTGGCTGGATCAACCAGATAACTCATCTGCCGTAATAAATAAAAACCAAGTCATGATATGAGAAGCATAATAAATTATGGTCTCATCTTGTCATTTATTTTCTGTGTGTTCATAGTATATTTCTCTTGGTGTTTACAGCTGTAATGTGATACTAAAACTAGGGCTGTCACTAATTAATCAACTGAATAATTTGACAATCAACTAAACAATCTTTTATATCTAAAAGAAAAGCAGGACACATTTGTAGACCACATCTGAAGGAGGTGTGTCGCACTGCTGTGACACGCAGCCACTGAATTAGGACACAGCGAAGTGGATCTAAAGAAATGTCACTTCAGCCAATACTGCCAGGGATCTCTGGTCTCACAGTCGACTTTCGGTCTGTCAGTGGATGTGCGCCAGACTATACTAACAAAATATGACAAACCACCAAGAGAAATAACACTTGACAAAGGTCCCCACAATGGCTTTGACTGTTGGTGTCAGAACAGTCACGATGTCGGGGAGATAAATTAATAACAATAATAATAATTATTATAGTAATAATAATTAGAATTATAATAATAATAAAGCTGAAAAGTTTACTTAAAAATTTACTTCAGAACTATGCACAGGACATAATGATGTACCTAATTTTAAGAAGAGTAGCATCAGTGAATAGCTTAGATCTATCCATTAAGTTATTCTCAAGTGTTCCTATATCCTTTAACCAAATAAAATGGGTTTTAGGTAGTTGGGTTGTAAACCAATGGAAAAAATGAAGATAAATCAGTAATGTACTGTTATGCTATGACACATGTATAGAAGGCTTAAGTTTTAGATCATTGGTATTATAGTGTTCAGGAAGAGATGGTTTATGTAATGACTACAACTCGTTGGAAAGGCTCAAAACAATATTATGTCAACTGAAAGAAACTCATAGGAACATAAATATCATAAATGAAAAAAATACTACTTTAAAAGCAAATTCACTCTTAAAGAAAAGAGACAACTTTTCGGGTGGTACAACAAAATGCTATATATGGCCAAAGTCTTGTAGATTGCTAAATGTACTTGTCGCCTAAAAGCCACGTGTGAAAATATGCCCATAACTGATATTTCTCATCACAAACATCCTCATATTTATAAACACCATGTTCCGATGTGCACATATAGTGGCAGGTCTGTCCGTCAGCTTCTCCTTCTCACGACTGTTTACTATGAAAAGTCACCAGTGAGGTCTTTAGCTTGGCCTTCATCTGACTATCAGTCCGTCATCTCTTTACCTAAATATCTATAATAATCTGGACGCGTACCACGCACAAGTATAAGTGCTCACAGCAGTGTAGGCCACTTCTGTAGGCCATTGGCATAAGCTATGCATAGGCTCAACACAAAACTTTAAATCAGCAAGAGTCAGTAAGAGCAGTTCCAGAAGTCTGCTTCCTAGTGTGTTCTAGGCTCATAGGCTTTGGGAGGCTGCACACTTAGATTTACTTAGGATAGAGACTGAGCCCCACTGATGTGCTCAGGTGACCTTGGTCAGTCCTGCTCACTAATGCTGTGCATTGCACTGCTGCTTCTGGGACAAATCATTGCACATTCCCTGCCTTTCACTTCAATGTGATGTGCAAAGGCAGTGCTATAACAGCACGGTTCTTCCACAAGAATCCAGCTCCAGCAAACATGTATTCCCTCAGAATTACTTCATGAACCCTCCTCTAATCTGAACAGATCATTGTGATTCATCTGCTTTGGATTCCTATTCTTACCATTAATAACAAAATGGAGAACAGTCAGGCTACAGAGCAATGTTTGGTTAAAAGCCTGACTGTGGTACCTTTGTCACGCTGCACAGTGATCGTACGGTTTGTGCGTGAAGTTACAGTGCCTCCCACAATTATTGGCACCCCTTGTAAAGGTTTGTAAAGAGGGTGAGAAATTTGTTCAGGGCATTGTACAGGTGCTGAAATGAAAGTGGTTAAATTTTGAGACAGCTTGCCCTAAAAATGAAGCAACACCACATTAGGCAGCAAAAGGAAGCGTGAAAAAAGATTTGATCTTGTGAAAGTGATGTCAAAATAGTATTTGATGGATATCCCAAATAAAGGTTATACAGTGGCAACTGGATTTGTTTAGTTCCTTGAAAACGTTTCACCCTTCCATCCAGAGGGCTTTCATACGAGGTGTGAGAGAAGCAGTTTACTATAAGATTGAACGACCCTCGTTAAACTTAGGAGGTGGCCTTAGGCATAATCCATCACCCACTTACAATGCAGTTATTTCAACGCTACCCAGGCGGTTTCACAGTCGTTCGCACCCTGGCCCAGGTGGTCGCTGTGACAGACATGAAAGCCAGGAATAAGAAAAGGAGAAAGAAACAACCCACAGCTGACCATCAAGGATTAACGGCCTGAGGATTCCACAGGGTTTATAAACCTGCTACTCCAACCAGTCACCCAGAATTGAGAAAGCCCTCTGGATGGAAGGGTGAAACGTTTTCAAGGAACCAAACAAGTCCAGTTGCCACTGTATAAGCTTTTTTGGGATAACCATGACCTGGATGACTGAGAATCTTCACAGATATTTGATGTTTCTTACTACTTGTTCATAAAAACATTATATACACCAAACTGTCAGGATGTGGATTGGTGTGTGTTCTTTATTTAATCTTCTTTGCCATATATTTTCTCCTTTTTGTTATTGTTATAGTTATTGTTTTTTTTTTGTCTTTTGGGTTGCGTTCTCTTTAGAGATTTTTTTTGTAGTTAGTGGTGCAGTGGGAGACTTATCAGTTACCATGCGGAAGGTCTGTGTTCGACTCCCAGCCATTTTCTTTTTGTTTATCATTTTGGTGCTAGCTCACCCAAAGCTGTACTCTTTTGTTCTGGTTATCATTCTTTTATTCACAGTTCTACTAACTTCACGTAAATCAGATTGGTCTTGCTTTCCTTCTGACTTCACTTTACATTACGCCATTGAATAACCCTTAGACTATTTATCAATAAATTTTGAGACCAATAACATCAAAATTGAATCAGCATGGCATAGTGAAGGGAGGGCCAGCTCAGACACTTGATCTTGTCAACAAAAATGATCAGTCTTGATCAGTCTTTTCCAAACTCAGTACATATAAAATATACACAGGATTAGCTACAATTAACAAGAACAGTATTTACAAACAGTATTTATGAATAAAATTAAAAGGATAAAAGAAAAAAATCAAGAAGTAGTTTTTCAGTTATCATCTTTAGGGGATCAAGTGTCAAAACTGCCTTTTTTGCAATCATTATGCAGCACTGCTCCAGTGCTGGGGTGAACTTTCTTAATTCAGTTCAGCACCCATGCAATACATATGATAAATGTTTAAAGAAGGTTTTTAGTTTTATCTTGAAAAATGCAACCCCAGGTTGGTCAGAAAGTGCGGATAGTAGAAAAAGAGCCAAGGAAACCATCCAAAACCATTCAACCTTGAATAACAATGGGCCCCATGGCAGAAGACCAAGGGCTCCACTATTAGCAGAAGAACATAAAAAAGAGAGAGTGGAATTCGCCAAAATGCATGTTGACAAGCCCCAAAGTTTCTGGGAGAATGTCTTTGGACTGATGAGACAAAACTGGAGCTTTATGATCTATGTTTACAGATGGAAAAATAACCTTGAATCTGTGCAGGGCACAATGAAGTCTCAAGACTACCAAGGCATCCTGGGGTGAAACATACTGCCCAGTGTCAGAAAGCTTAGCCTCAGTAGCAGGTCATGGGGAAAAGATACAGCTAAAAGCACTCAAGAATGGCTGAGGAAAAAACATTGGACTATTCTTAAATACCCCTCCATGAGCCCAGATCTTAATCCTATTGAAGATTGATGGAAAGATCTGAAAATTGCAGTGTGGAGACGCCACCCTTCAAATCTGAGCAGTTTTCTCAGGAAGAGTAGGCCAAACTAAATGTGGGCAAATGCAGATGTTTCATTGTGCAGTACAGAGATCGCTTGCTGTTAGTGATTGCAGTAACGCCAACAAGACCGACACTGGAGCAACTAATACAACTGGAGGATGTAACACTGACAATGTATTTAATGATTAAATGAAAAGGAGACGCTTCGAGATACAATTCTAGCAATGTTCTCCCCAATAACTCTTCACATTACTGCACATTTTGATTCTAGTAACAAACAGTGGCAAGCTACAAAACAACACCGCCACTAGCAAACTTTGGCAGCAAATATAGCCAAATTCCCACATAAATACCAAGAGTTTTTTTAACCGATTCCTGCGGGTAGAAGACTGATTCATCCTTGGTAGGAACAACTGTCACCTGCCTTCCATACTCCCGGTGAAAAGTGCCAGTCACATCATGGCTGACATAGGCATACATAAAGTGGCCACCAAGTGTATATTTATCAGTAAGAAACACAACACCAATCAATTGCTTGATTAGATAGATTTTTCTATAACTACTTGAAAATACATTCTAATACACAACACACATGTACCGAAACAAAAAATATCAAGAAAACAGAAAATTATCTCTAAATGTTCATAACAGCTTTACTAAGACAGGGCATTTGGGAAACTTCATGTTATTAAATGTAAAAAAAAAAAAATCACTAGTCATTTTTATATATGTTGGTGGTTGATCTTAGTTAACTCCTCCCTGTTCACAAATCCCGTTTTTTATTGCAGTACAAGGCACGTCATTCCAGTTATTCAGTGTGTCTAAACGCATCTCAGCACAGTCCTCCTCTTCCTCATTAAACCCATTGGGCTCCCCTGGTGCCCAGTAACTGTAAAACAAGAGAGAGAGGGAGAGAAATAAAGAAGGCTTTTAATATCTACTGACATATATATTTATACAACCTGCAGAAGAGGCAGTTTTCCTGAAAGAAATCTGAAAAGCTTGTTTACATGTTAGAGGCAGGCAGGCAGATATAGAGGGATAGATAGAGAAAAAGATAGATTTAGCATGAAAAGCATGAAAAGTAACCTTTTCCATTTAAGTATTTATTCTTATACAGTGATCCCCCGCTATATCGCGATTCAGCTATTGCGCCCCTGCTATACGTTGGATTTTTCCCCAAAACGTATCGCGTACCTTGCTTGTGGTCCGATTGTTTTCATTTTGTTTTAAGCTCTACGAATGCAACCAAGCGTCCTGCATCTTCTAAGCCTTCTGGTAGTAGTGAGCTTTAAGCGCCAGAGGAAGACCTCGACCATTCAGTAGAAGGTAAAACTCCTGGATATGCTTCGGGAAGGAAAGCGTTATGCGGACATCGCTCGCCATTATGGCTTGAATGAATTGACGGTACGCTACATCAAGGAGGATTAAAAGAATATAAAAGCCATATATGTTTTTATTTTTATATATTATATTACGTATACAGAGAGAGAGAGATGTGTATATATATACATATACATTACATATTATTATTATTATTATTATTATTATTATTATTATGTTACTCATATCCTTAGCCCGACATCCACATATCATATGTGTTGTTTTAATAAGTTTACATGTGTTTAAAGCGTGTGGGAGGGGTATTATAAGGCTTAAACTACATTAAAAAAAATATATTTATATGGTCTTTCTATATCGCGGATTTTCAGCTATTGCTGATGGATCTGGTAGGCATCTTCCACGATAGGTGGGGGATCACTGTATTATCTTGCATCATAGAAATTGTCAAGCCCCGATTGTGCTGCTCCTCTTGTGTGCCACGCCCCCTCATCTACCTCATGTGGAATCCCCCTGTCATCAGCTGTTTCTAGTTGTGTTTAATTAATCCAGTGGATTTTAGTATATCTCTAAAGTCCGATCATTGACGTCAGTCCTGATTATAGCCCTGTGTTCCTGCATATGTCCTCCCCGAATAAATCCCTCATTTTCCCAATTCCCTGGACTCCAATGTCTGCTTCCCCGGTCTGTGCCCATGTGTCATGACAGAAATGGTTTATCACAGTAGTACTCAATTATTTTTTTCCATCAGTGTCACAAAGCCAAGGTCCACTGCACCTGCTAAAATATTCTGAGGGAATTAAATTGTCTTTTGGTCTGGATACAATTGAGCACCCTGGGTTTGGCATAAGAAGGCATTTTTACATTTTTCAGATATACAAGAGATGCTCAAGACAAAACAATCAAAGGCTCCAATTTATGTGTGATTGGGCATTCAGGTTACAAAAATGCTATTGTTGTTGGATTCAACTTCCTGCGGCCCATACAGTTGTTGCAATCATTTAAAATTTTGTCTTGCAATTTGTGACTAATAGCTCCTGCTAACTTAGCACCAGCTAACCTGCTAGCTAAAACAAGAAACAGTTTTGAAAAACACTGGGTTTGTTCTTTAGAAAAGGTCATCATCGCATTAAACCTTCAGTGCAAATATCACGCCCCCATCATGAGAATGCGGTAGGAACAGCATTCCTAATTAGCTTGAATGGCAACCACCTACTTTAACCTGGCTCGGCTCAGTGTTTGTCGCGAGATACTGTTGAGTGCATCCCTGAGACTTACTGAGCGATCTAACCCGTCTCTCTTGTAGCCCTGATTCTCCTCGCTTGTCCTGTCTGCCTGACATATCCTGTTCTACTTTGGACCGCCCCAGCCCTGAACTCTTCCTCTGTTCCTGCCCTGCGTGTGAAGTCCTTGTCCTTGGACTGACTACCTTGGCCTCCAACACCTTTGGCCAGGTGACCCCGACACTGGTTCTGCTTTGCGACTCCCTGTCTGGCTGTCTGTTCCTGACTAGGGATGGGAATCGAGAACCGGTTCTTTTTGTTGCGAAGAACCGGAATCGTACACCTCCGATTCCTCTAACAATAGGCTATATGCACACGGGGTGCTGACATATTTCCAGTAAAATATTAGCCGGCTTAATCACTTCCGCTATCCATACATTAGATAGATATACAGCAAATGTGCCAGTGTTAAATTAACACTGCATGGTGTCTATATGGGTCCACACCAATCAGTGTTACATTGAACACTTTACAGTGTGCAGTGAGTGTTATTCTTACAGTGTTAATCTTAATTAACTCTTATAGTGTTCAATTGACACCATAGAGTGTTAAATCATTATGACTCCACCCCTTCCCAAATTGTAAGCCCATATGGGTGGCACACAGGTATGTGTTTTCCAGCTGCTGTTTTTTTGCTAATCAACTGTAATGAGAAAGACTCTGACCAACTTTGCCTTTTTTCTTTTTTTGTAAATTGTGTGTTAGCTAAGCTCTTGATGAGAACTGGGTTCATGTAAACTGAACACACTTGTTCTTCCTGACTTTTATCTTACTTGTGCATTAAAACGGAGAGAAAAGGAGTTAAAGGAAAAACATTGAAAACTTTCATTATTTATTTTTTAGCATGTAACAGGATAAGCAAAAACCAATTGAGCCCATCAATGTCACCTGTGTTATAAAAGTGAGTAAAATGTATGGCACCAGTCTTGGTGAAATCCAGTGACAGTGTACTGTTAAACAGTTGTATGCAATTCAACATGCTTTTGTAACAACTAGGTAAAGACAAATAATCAAACTAGTCTCTCAGCAGGAGTGCAGTGTAAAGGCAGTGCTCATGGACACGGGTTAATAAGCTTGTTAGACTGTGTAACATTATTGTTTAGCAGGGCTGAGAAAAGGTGAGAGCTTTCCTAGTGGCTAAAGGAATGCATTTTCCCTAAAGCAGATATAATGGATGGTGGCCACATTGCTTTTAGACCTCAACTTGGGATAGAAGAACAAATCGAATCATTTTGCTCATTTAATATTCAGATTTTCATTAAGCTTAATTTTCAGAAACCAAGGCTTATTATTTAGAAACCCACCGCAATCAAGGATGGTATGCCAATGATATTAGTCACCACCACATTCTTTGCTTACTATTTGAAGTTCTTGGTGTTGCCTGAATTGATGTATGTAAGGCGACTTGAGCAGTATTTTAGTTCAAGCGTGTTTGTGGTTCTGAAGGGAACAGCATGGGCCCAGTTCAATAAGTAACATACGTCTAGTTTCTCTAGGGAAGCGGCAAAGCTAAGCCTTTATGCACCACAGCTTAATCCATGCTCTATACCCAAAAACCACAGAAGGTTAAAGCCTCCCTCTGTCACGACCTACACACAAGAGCAGATCCCACTACACCATTCATGTGGCTTCAGACAGCCAATTTTTTTTTCAGTGCTATCTGGGGTTTTTGTTCTCTTGTCCTATTCATCAACATTGCGGTGGATTAAAAAAAAAAATCTGTTAAATAAAAGGCAGTACCATGTCATACTATGCAAATTTACATCCAGCACCATTGGTCTACAGGGGAGTGGACGATACCAGGAGCTGCACAGCAAAGGGTGTCACAACCCTCCTAACACCTGTCCGCATGTAGTACCCATCATTCAGGGGTGGGACTGGGGATCAAATACAGTGCCCTCATTAAAACATAGACCACTCAAGAGACTCTTTCTGCAAGTTTCTGACTCAGTAAGATCACATGTTAGAAAAGAGCCCGTAAGAACATGGCTTTGTTTAGCTTGTAGAAACACAATCTCCAATTTTCAAGAATGACCAGAGCTGAGCTGATAAAGCTTTAATATAAAATGAAAAAAGGCTGTATGGTCCATTTGGTCATAGTCTTTCTCCTGATGGTGGGTAAATCTGGGATGTCTCTTACGATCCTCATATGACTTCTTGTGTGCATACTAAAATGGGGCAGATATGGGCCACCCATTTCATACCTGTGTGCCACCCATATGGGCTTACAATTTGGGAAGAGGTGGAGTCACAGTGATTTAACACTCTATGTTGTCAATTGAACACTATAAGAGTTAATTAAGATTATACTGTAAGAACAACAGTCACTGCACTCTGTAAAGTGTTAAATGTAACACTGATTGGTGTGGACCCATATGGACACCATGCAGTGTTAATTTAACACTGGCACATTTGCTGTGTAGATGGATAGATAAATAGTCTTTATTGCCATTTGCACAGGTGCGGGGCAGTACATGTACCTTGGAATTCTTGTGAGTAGCTCACAGAGTTAGCTTTCAAGATAGAAAGAGAAAGCAAGAAGTGAATAATAATAGAAATAATACAAATAAAAAATACACCATAAAAAGAAAGGACTCTAGATCAGGGGCGCCCTATATGTTGATCGCGATCGACCAATAGATTGCAAAGGCAGTGCAGGTAGATCGCGCGACATTCAAGAAAATGTTTTAGGTGTTTTAGAAGCCGTTATCATCTGTCAACCCCTTTGGCATTCGACACCCGATTGACGTAACGGGTGGCCAGTTCGGTTTTGCTTAAAACTTTGTTACATTAGGTTACCAAAACAAAATGTATTGCGAGCTGATGCAAAACTCCAGCAAGCAATGAAAGTATCCCAGCTAGCCTTCCAATTTATATATACTAAGAAAGGGATATAAAAATGAGTGGGGGAGCCGGACAAAGTAATAAACCGTGAATGTATTGAATTGTATTGTGCTACGAGGGTTCATGCAGTGATGCAAGGTTCGCCAACATGTATGGTATATATAAAGTATAATCAGTGTGTGTTGTGCACACACACACACACACACACACACATATACCCCTGATCTAGAGAGTCCTTTCTTTTTTATAGTGTATTTATTTGTATTATTTCTATTATTATTATTTTTTACTTATTGCTTTCTCTTTCTATCTTGAAAGCTAACTCTGTGAGCTACACACAAGAATTCCAAGGTACTTGTACTGCCCCGCACCTGTGCAAATGACAATAAAGGCTATTTATCTATCCATCTATCTATCTAATGTATGGATAGCGGAAGTGATTAAGCCGGCTAAGATTTTACCGGAAATACGTCAGCTCCCCGTGTGCATATAGCCCATTCATCCGGACTTTTCATGTTGTGCGAAATGACGTCACATGCCGCGGTCCAGTGCATGGCTGCATTTTACAAAGAAGGATCACCTTTGTGCAGTGGGCAAAGCCGTTGTCACCTCTATGGGTGGTAACACTAGTAATATGCTTAAGCATTTAAGCTGTCAACACGGCATTACATTTAAAGATCGCCATGTGTTCGCCAATCCGCCGAGTGCAAGCTCCGTGGTCGCCATAGTCACGGGTAACTTTAACTACGGTACCTTAACCTACAAGCAGGAAACATAAAGGAATTATGTATACATTTGTTGCATCCATTTTAGAAGATGGCATGCAGGGTGGCAGCGATAACTCCTCTGAGGCAGCAATCGCGTCGTGCCCGGAAAAATGAAACCTGTTCACGTTCGCTTTCCAGGCAGCGAAATGTAATGAGGACAGGGTGGACGAGTGCCACAAAGCCCCCAGTGAGAAAGCCAGAGGTGACAGCGGCAAGGAAAAACTCCCTAAAAGGAAGAAGCCTTGGAAGGAACCAGACTCAAAGGAGCCCATCCTCCAGGGGCCGGCAGAGGAAGCCCTAACCCTAACCAGACTCAAAGGGGGAGCCCATCCTCCAGGGCCCAGCAGAGGAAGTAAAATGAGCAAGATGACGAAGTCCCAATTCACACTGTCCCAATTTTAACATTTGAGTTTCAAAGGAAGGCAGGTGCTGGTGCTGCTTCAGATGGCAGGACAAACAGTGAGACAGCAGCAGGGCATTCAGGAGAGACAGCACAGGCAGAAGGGTGAGCAGGCTGGAAAGACGCCACAGGTAGTGAATATATGAAGAATATCTAAAAAATTTGGAGTCTCCAGGCAGCACACCCCTAGAGGGGTAGGGGCAATTAGCCAAAGTAGGGGAGACTAAAGGCAGTGCAAACGGTTAAGTGAGTGCAATATGTAAGCTCCGGCAGATAGGAGGGAGAGGCAGGTGTGAACACAGCATTGAGAGTTCCTGAAATGTCAGCACTCCAATTCCTTCAAGGAAGTCTGAAGCTAGAGTGACAGCATTGACAGTTCAGTTCATCCAAAGCCAATGGCACCAATCTCCATCCAGCCAGAAGAGAAGTCATGGGGGGTTCAAACAGTAAAGGGAGTAAATGAGTCCCAGACCCTGCATATGACCCGGCGGGTGCGACAGAGTTCGAAAATCAGATGAGAAAGCACAGCTGGCGCAGGCAAATAATAAAGGACTGCGGGACAAACTGACCAGGGAGACAGCGGAGCTAAAAGCTGAAAAGGTCAGAAGCGAAGCTCAAGCACAGTCTGTCAGTATGGTGTTACAGGGCGGTGTTCAAAACAAGACAAAGAGAAAACAGGAAGAGATTCCCCTGTACCCTCCGTTGCCATCCCCATCTTCTCTGCCTCCCCCTCCCCCTGCTTATCACCCAGCAGAAGCAGCTGCAGCAGTGCCAGCGTCTGTGAGAGCCAGTGCCCCTCCACTGGAGGAGAAGGAGGAGGGGGAGACTGCAGTCGGGGGAGAAGAGGCCCCAGTGCAGAGACAGAGCCAGAGACTATGGGACAGGAGAGCGAGCTCAGTCCCGCCATCTGCACATCTATACCTCTTGGTGGAAATGCCTGATCCAAGGGGCCCCGGTGAAGGCGGAGTACCAAGGATGGTGTACGTCCAGCGCAACTGGGACTTCACTGAACTGAGGGAGGTGGTCAACTCTCTCCCAGATCCATGTGAAGTCGGGGGAAACCGATTCTGGCAGGAAGTGATGAACTTGGGTAGTGTCTACCAGGCGAGTGGGTCCGAGTTTTACGGCAAAAGCTGAAAGGTGAATGGGGTGCAGTTAAAGGAGACTTCGAGGGTGGCAGCCGGGGTGCTGTCGAATTCTAAACCAAGTGGACCGCACTGGGGGACAGATTAAAGGAAAAGTACAAGCGGAACCCAGATTGGGGAAAGATCCAAAAGGAGAAGCAGCGAGAAGGAGAGACTGTCACTCAGTGGGAACAACGTCTGGATCAGGCCATGAGGGATAACTCGGGAATCGAAGACGAGGAACAACAAAAAGCAGCGATGAGAACCCTCTTTGCTGCTGGACTGAGACAAAAGATCCAACAGATGGTGAAAACCACCTGCATGGAGTGGCAGGAGTCAGACATGAACGAGATCTGCCAACATACCACTCATGCAGAGAACACTGTACAAGAACACAGTGAGAAGCAGATTCAGCAGCTGATGATGGCCCAGCTCCAGTTCTACAACCAAGGTGGGCCGCAAAGTCGGGGCAGAGGCCGTGGAAGAGGCAGAGGGACCAGAGGCAGAATGGGAAGAGGTACCAACAGGCAAGCTGGTGAGGAAGGATGTTTTCTGTGTGGAAAAGCTGATCACTGGAAGAAGGATTGCCCGTACAAGGAAAGGGCAGAACCAGGCCAGTGGGACAACAGAGCCCCACAGGATCTGCTCCATCCTCCTCCCTGGGGATCCAATCCACAAACAGCCTGAAGGTGTGAAGGGGAGGGCGATGAAGAGGGTCAATTCCTCGCCCTAACCCGGTGTGCAAAGACTGACCCAATGATGCATGTTTCTGTGGCTGGGAGGCAGTTGGCCTTCCTGGTCGACACAGGGGCAACTAGATCGACCATCAGATCTGCTGACATGCCAGGGGCCCCCACAAGTAACACAGTAGCCATAGCTGTGGGCTCATCGGGCCTGCAACAGACCACTGCCTGTTGCCCTGCTGAACGGAAGAGAAGTGACACACACATTCCTTCTCAATGACATGTGCCCTGTTAACCTGATGGGAAGAGACCTAATGTGCAATCTGGGATGCAGCATAATAATGAATAAAGAAGGTATGGAAATCACCTCACCCACTTTGAGCCTCTTTCCCCTCCTACATGATCAGCCAGCTGCGAGATCCCCGGCTTACATCGCTTGGACGCTGCGAGATGCCAGAGCCTGCACCACAACTCCATTGCACAGCTACTTATGTGAACAGCCCCACACAAAGCGATCTGGAGAACATGAAAGACTTTGTGGAAAAAGGACTTCCTACAGAAACAGTCCACATAGATCACATTTATGTGGGAAAATGGACTACCGCTGCTTCTGTGTCACACCAGGAACTATGCTGGTTCTGACCTGATGGTAAAAGTGTTCTGCATGTCTCGCTAGGAAAATGTGAAGGGGAAAGCTGGAAGTCGTTAGGATTGTGGGTAGGAGAACGTAGAGAGCGAGATGACTTGGTGTATGTGGAGAAAGGTAGATGGGTGACTAAAGATGGGGCTTTTGCAAAGATATGACAGGACTCTGAATGTAGAGATGAAGCGGGAAATTCATAGCGGGAGTAGCTGAGGGGGACGAGGATCCACCAGTTTGGCTGAATGAGATCCCAGATTACCTTTGGGCTCAAGGAAAAAATGATTTTGGATGAATAGCAAGTCTCAGTACAGGCCGCAGCGTGCGCAGTACTCTCTCTCTAAGAAAGCAGAAGAGGGAATTGAGGAAGTGCATGGTGATCTACTGGCACGCGGGGCTATCGTTGAGATAATCTTCTCTCCAGTGAACTCACCCATCCTGCCTGTAAAGAAAGCAGACGCGTCCTGGAGGTTTGTTCAGGACCTAAGGGGGGGTGAATGACTCCCGCGAGCGCCCATTGTTCCTAACCCTATTACCATACTGTCATCAATACCCCGGAGTCTAAGTGGTTCTCAGTGATTGATTTAGCAAATGCTTTCTTCTCTGTTCCTGTTCACCCAGATTCCCAATATTGGTTTGCACACGCCTTTAAAGGGAAAAGGTACACCTGGACAGTCATGCCACAAGGCTATACTGAATCACCAAGTGTTTATGCTCAGGAGCTAGGGAAAAATCTAGTACATTGGTGCAGTATGTGGATGATTTGTTGTTGTGTGCAGAGATGAGAGAATGTTGTGAAAGGGACACGAGAGTGTTGCTGTTGTTCCTCGCGGAGAATGGACATAAGGCCTCTAAAAACAAGCTGTAGCTGGTAAGATCAGAAGTGCACTATCTAGGACATGTCCTGAACTCCCAAGGTAGAAAGCTAGGAGCCAAAAGGGTGGAAGCTATCACCCAGACACCAAGACCTGCGACTAAAAGGCAAATGAAGAAATGGATGGGCATGATTGGCTACTGCCGTCCATGGATTCAGGATTTTGCCACAAGGACCCAGCCCCTGCGAGACCTGATGCATGGTAAGGGACTGGGACCCCACAATGCATTAGAATGGACAGATGAATGTGAGCGGGCATTCACTGATCTATAGCAGGTACTTTGTGAGGCCCCGGCACTGGGGGTCCCAAATTACAAATGCCCATTCCATTTGTCTGTGGATGATAGAGGAGGATTTATGATTGCTGTTCTAAGTCAGGAGCACGGCGGCTGATTTAGACCAATAGCTTACTATTCCAGAAAATGAGATGCCTTTGCGTGCTCCCTCCCTGAGTGTCTCCAAGCAGTGGCTGCTGCCACAGAAGCTGTTTCAATGTGTCATCAGATCTAGTGCAAAAGCATCCTCTCCGTGTTTGTGCTTCTCATGCAGTGCGTGCCATTCTGACTCCGGTGAAAACCTTTCATTTGACTGCTGCTAGATTGACACACTACCAGAATGTTCTGCTGACCTCAGCAAGTGTGACGATAGAAAGGTGTGGCACAGTAAACCCAGTGACGCTGCTCCCCACTGAGGTAGAAGGGGACAACCACGACCGTATTGCGGTAACTCAGGCATTGGCAAAGCCTAGGGAGGATCTGGAGGAGGACCCCTTAACAGAGGGAGACTCAGTTTTTGTGGACGGATGTTCACTCCGGCTGGAGAATGGGGAGCCCTCCACATCATACGCGATTGTCAGACCAAATGGGGAACTGATAGAAGGAGGGAGGTTGCCAAAGACGTGGTCCGCACAGGCTGCTGAACTGTTTGCTCTGACCCAGGCTTGCAGGAAAATGAGGGACCAGAAAGTAACTCTGTTTAGAGACTCAAGGTATGCTTTTGGAGTCATGACCACGGGGCACTATGGAAGCAGAGAGGATTCCTCACGAGTTCAGGCAAACCTATCCAACATCATTCACCCGTGCAGGATCTCCTCCACATAGATCCTGGAGCCGACACCTTATCGTGGTGGAGGGGTTTGAGTGTTCCAATGATCCCAGGAGCTAAGTTGCCTGGGGCTT
>JAODKC010000146.1:39996-121203 GCA_026777985.1 Mormyrops attenuatus | reverse complement strand
TTTTTTTTTTTTTTTTTTTTTTTATTTTTTCTTAATAAATTTATATTTTATTTTTATCTAATTTCAAAATAACCCCACCCCCCCCCCCCCCCCACCCACACTCTTACTCCCCCCCCCCCCCCACCCCCCCCCCACACAACCCCCCCCCCCCTCCCCCGCCCCTGGGGCGGGGGGGGGGGGGGGGGCGGCCCCCCCAACCATGATGAATTGCACCCTTTGGTAACCAAATTTTTCCTTCAAAATTCTTTTCCCAAATTATTTTATTTCAAATTAACGGAAAAACAAGAACATATTTTAATATTCCTGAAACATAAATACAAAAGAACAAAACAGTGCAAAATCTACAACTAGAAATCAAGCTCTTCAAACCAGTCTTGGAACTAAACCTTGACTACCATCCCTCTATGCTTCCTCCTCAAACGTGGCTTTTCACGATACGTCTCCTTTTAGTTGCGTCTAGACATTCAGCACCAAAATCTCAGCTTCGCTGGCCAAATTCAGGGGCTTAAAGCCCAAGTGTGGTGAAAGCAAAAGACAGGACAGCTGTGCTGCTACTGTATCCTCTCAAAAGGAAAGAAATGCTAAGCTGTTTAAGTCTCAACGTGGGAACATACAGGAACGCAAGCAAGACTTGTAGCGCAAACCCTTATTTTCCCCCATTCAACACAACATGCTAACTAGCGGCCTCAAAATTCAACCCTGTTCCGTTGTCAAAGAATCAGTGCGGCAAGAACCAACTTTTCACTTTACTCTACCTTCCTCACACGTACCTCTTCCTTAATTCTTTTAAATTTTTTTCACGTTTAACATTACAAGTGCTTTAAGCTTTCGATCATGAAATACAAAAACTATACTCTGCTAAATGAACGTCAGGCTACGTCGGCTTTGGAAGTGTGCTGTTGCTTTAAGCAATATACACATTTTCATACAAAATGATCGACTGGGTGGAATTAAAGCTGCAGCAGAATTGGTTTACGTTTCAGACTAAGCACCATGGATTCTGTTATGGATACTAGGGCCTGGCCTCCCTTAATTTATGACCAGTAAAAGCACCACGAGAGTCCAAACCTGGTGGTCTGACTAAGACTACTCCCCTGGGCACTGAGAGAGTTCTATGTGCCCTTGAATGGGGGTGACTAAAGTGCTTTTCTACCTGCCGTCCTCACATGAAGTACCATCTTTGTCCTGTGGTGTGGAGATGGGGCTGGGCGGTGTCCCTGGCAGAGTCCTGCTCTCAGGGGTTCCGCAGCAATCTGCGGCCTCAGCTAGCTCACCCTCCCGTTCGCAGATGGCGGTCATTGGGCTGCTGAGGATGCGGTTGCGAGCGTTGTACCTGCTGCTGGCAGCAGAGGGCGGCGTGCTCGAGCGCCCATGCCGATTGCTCAGGAACACCGGGGAGAAGCGGGGCAGCAGACCCTCGGTGCGGGCCCACTCCTCGGGTGTCCTGTGGCCATGGCCCGGAGAGGCGCAGGGGCTGCCGGGGCCAGAGGATGGCGACTCTAGGGCGGAGTCCGACTGGGCCCTCTGATGCCGGGGGTCGGTGCTTCTGAGGATCTCGGCAGCGGACATGCGGAAGCTGCCTTCAGAGCGGCTGCCCTTCTTCAGGAGCAGCGCCTTAAAACTGTCGTTGCTGGTGGCAGTCTTGCGGAGGCTGCGCTGGATGGAGGTGGGCTGGCGGGAGGCCTGGCCAGGGGAGACACCTGTGGGCGTGACGGGAGGCGAGGAGGAGTGGACCCGAGGACGATCCTCCTCAGACTCCCTCCAACCCAGAACTTTACGTTTAGACCTGCAGTTAAGACAAGTTAATAGCTATTGTCACATAACTTATACAGCAACAAGTGGTCATTACTAGGTACACGCACTCACTCATGTTTTTTTGTTAAATATTACATAACAATGGGCAATATTATTAAGGTTGGATTGAATTAATTCAGTAGGAAACAAATTCCAAAATATTTAGAGCATAAAATATAAAAGAACTCCTCTTTCTACTAATGCTTTTTTGCGAGCAGAATATTACACAGCAAAGGAACACTAAACAATACACAGACATGCCAAATGGTAGGTGCCAGAGAATTCCATGGGGCAGGCAAAGGTAAGCAAAGCTGAAATATAGCCATAGTGCAGCAAAACTATGGATTAGAGGGTCTTAGGAACAGGAGAGGAAAAAAATGGTAATTCAACATTTAATGTAATCCAGACCTATTCCAGGGGGAATTTCAAAGCTGCTACATGGTATAATTCATATATGTGTGTGTGTGTGTGCTTGTATGGGTAAACAATACCATGCTCCGTAAAAAAAAAAAAAAAACTATTCAGGTACAGAATTCCTATTTGCAATATTACTGGTTTGTACAAAGGCTCTGTCTGATGAAAGAGACACTTGCATTGGGGGTGAGGTGGTTACACAGCTGCAAAACATCATCATGAATAATTTATGATGTTGTTATTACAGACAGTATGAGTAGTGGGGGAAATAGACTTTAATTTATTCCTCTGCACTTGAAAACCACAAAGACCCATGGTTTTAATAGGTGGATTTGATAAAGGAGATGAACAGACAGGAAAAAAATATTCTAATAGGAATACCTGTGTATTGCTGCAAAGAGGTCTTCAGTCGTGCGAGGCCGTGTCGGAGTCACCATGTCTTCTGGCTCTTCTCCGTGTGTCTCAGCCCGAGCCGGGGATACGAAGTCGAACACCTCACCTTAACGAGATAGAGATTCATGCGAAGTATCCGAGGGTTGTGACGCCAACCATGAAATCTGCCAAAACATCTCTGAGCTCAACCACAAAAGGACAAAGTCAAAACATGACCAAAGAGAGGTGGCTGGAGTTGCATGCAGTCATTGGTTTCATTCTTGCTCACCATGTATGCCTACTCTCAATACTTCCGTACTAGGAATCTAATAGCAATCTAATATCTCAGAATCTACCCTGAAGAGAAGCTGAAACTGCCCCAGTGTTTGCTGTAGGAGGTTCCACACCAAGCAGTCAACTACAAGGAAGCAGGTGAGGTCTCCATTTACTTTTTGGAGTGCAGAAGAAAAGGAACACTCCAATACACTACAGAAGGAAAGAGCAAGAAAGCTTATTTGCTGCATCCGTAATCCCATCAGACCAGACTGCTTGTAGTGGGGGAGAGAATAGATACTGGATATAAATCCTATTCTTAAACCCTTCTTGCAAGATTCAATCTATGCAGTAATGCAGAGAAGCACCTTAATGAAATACATTATAATATGAGCAGCTACAGAGTACCTCCATGCTGTAGCTAGGTAAAACTACAGGGGGTGGACACAATATTGGAAACACCACATGAAAAGCACTTTAACATTGAAGTAATTAAATCACAAATGCAGCTGCAAATTTGAGTCATTAGGCCGAATGTCAATTTGCATTATGAGACAGCTATTAAAGAGATCTAACAATCTGTCAGATGTGGCCTCTTTAATGAATCATGTGGAAGGGATCAGAGTTTGAGAGTTTTTCAGTCTAACCCAGCTTTAATCATTAATTAAATTACTAACTATTATTTAAACTGAACCAGTTGGGCTTTCCTCAGTACTGAGGCTGTTTGCAGTTAAAAAAAAACAAAACTGAACAAATTGTGGCCTGTATTAATTACATGTGGCTTACCATCATCCTCTTCCTTGGAGCTGAAGGAGTCTGTAGTGCTGCTTGCAGCATCAGCATCTCCATCTGACATGTTCCTTTCATCACAAATAGCCAACTCTTCCGCCTTTATGGTGAGATCAAGCTCAAGGGCTGGAGAATTTTCTCTGGAGTGTTGGCTGGTCAAGAAGTCTTCTTGGCTGGCTAAAGGTGGGAGACTCCCAGAGTCCTCATCTTTGTCATCATTCCTATAGTTGTCCTCACCTTCCACCAGCAGAAGTTGTGGACAATTATCTATGGGATCCAAAACTGATAACTTCTCAAGGCTAACCACCTGTGGACCAGTGTCCTCCACAACAAGCAATGGAAGAACTGGAGGCAAAGTTAAGGTGAGTTTGGGTTTTTTGGGAGAGGGAGAATTTTCTTGCTTGATTGTGGAAATTTGCAAAATCTCCAATGGATCTGAAGAGTGATCTTCCTGTTGAGCAGGAGGAAATGACTTGTCTGGGAAATCCATCTCAATAGGCGTCAACTCCAGGGGCTTCAGGTCTTCAGTTTGGCCATTCATGATAAATCTGCAAAGGGTGTTCTCAGAAACACTGGAGTTTTTTGAGTAATCCGGCAGGGACTGAATCCCCAGTGACGATGACTGTTGAACCACATTGGAAGGACCTGGTAATATATTTATTGCCTCAGGTTTTTTAGTTCTCTCTTCTTTCTCAATGTCTTTCCATTCTTCATCAGGGGTATTAAATCTGTCCACCTTTTCAACAGGCCGAAGCTGCACCATTTGCAAAGCCAGGGCAGTGATCAGGGGCTTTGGAGAGTAGCTGATACTACCCATCTTCCCATCTAATGAATCATCTGTGCCCAAGGTATTTACAGTACTGAAATCACATTTTGGGCTTTGAGTTGAGACTTCTGCCTCATTCTTCAAAGACTTATGTGAGAGTTGAGGAGAGGTGGGACCACTGACTGGTAAAAGAGGAGGTGGAGATTGGTATGGTGGCGGAAGGGATAGTGTAGCAGGACTTGAGTAATTTTTATCTAGTAGTTCAGAAATTATTGGTTCAGGTGAAGAAGGTGTATAGACATGGGTAGGGGCGCAAATCTTCTCAAGGTTAATTGGTAGCACAGATGGAGGAAAGTTCTGTCCAGGTACCTTGAAAGGACTTGAATCAGAAGTAGCAGTACTCAGTGCTGCTGGAATGGGAGAGCTAGAGTGGACCACCTGGAGTTTCTTTATGGGGTCAAGGGAACCAGCAGACATGGGTGTGGCAATGGGAGAGACAGACACAGAAGACAAAAGAGAGGATTTTCTCTCAGGGACTTTAGGCTTAGACCTTGGCCTTGCAGGAGACCGGAACTTCTTGAGGGAAGGCAGGGTGCTGACCTGGCTAGAAAGACCATTAGACGAGGATGTTAAATGATTCATCTTTTCTGGTGGCAGGGTGTTGACCTGGGTAGAATGACCACTAGATGGAGATGTTAAGCAATTCATCTTTTCTGGTAATGAGAGTATCTTTGCCTTATCTACCAAGGTGCCGTTTAGGGCTACAGGCAGATGCTTTTTACAGTCTGAGTGGAGCTCCTCTTGGGAGAGTGGAGACCCACCAACACAACTGGATTGAATTTCATGAAAATGCAGCTGCTCAGCTCGCAGTTCAGGAGAGTCTCCATTACTGGCTAAGGACTCGGCCCAGTCTGGGCACAGGCTGCTGCTGTCACTCTGTGATGGTGTGATGGGGCAGATGGAGTAGAGGTTCCCACTGGAAGGAGATACCAGGCTACTGCAATCACTCATGCTGCTCTGGCTACGAGAACGTAGCACCCACGGGTCCTCGCGATCACTGGATGGGCTTTGGGCAGGAGATGATACGTTGTTGCTTTTTAGGCTCAGCTGCAGAGACTCTTGGAGGGTGGCAATCAGTGTCTCACTCGAGATTGGAGTATTAGCCTGAGGATTTGTCGCTTTGAATTTGGAATCTTTCTCTGGTTTTCGTCGCAAGGAGTCCGTACGGGTTGGAGGGAGCGGTGGTTTTTTAGCCTTGCGAAGGGAGATACTGCGGCATAGGGACTTATTGCTGCAAAGGCTAATCTGGTCATCTTGGCTGTTGTGTTCTTTGCACTCATACATACAATGCTTCATATGGTCCACACCGTTGATGCTATTGTAGCTACATGACTTGTGGCCCGAATCCAGGTTCATGGAAGTGTAGTTGCCAACACTGTGAAAGGAGAATGGCGAAAACGACTCTGTCTTTTTAGAAGGCTGCTCTGAATTGCTACATATGTGATTGATGGGGGTGGAGCAACAAGAACTGAGGGTGTTTTTAGGCAAGGTGTCGTAGTTCCACTTCTCTGGAGGGCTACAGCTCTGAAGACTTCCGTAGGAGTAGTTAGACTCACTCTGGGTGTCCTTGCTACAGTTACTTTTCATGCCATCTGGGTTACTGCACTGAGACTCAGTTTCCGTGAGCGTGCCAGTGCTGAGAGATACCGCTGAATCACAGCGGCATGGTGTAATGACTGTGGTTAAGGAAGAAGGATGTTGCTCTTCTTTGATCCGAGGAGATCCGAGAGGCTTGTTCGTATGGTAGGACGACACCGAGTTCATGGGTACTGCACACTGTTCAAGTGCTTCAATGCTAGATACACCTTCAACTGAGGAGGTTAGCAGGCTGTTACTGCTGAGCAAGACTGAGCAGGTGCCATGTGGAGAGGTTAAGGAGGTCGGGTCCGCCAGAGTCTCACAACTCATGAACTCCCTCCGTTCTTGATTACTAGTGTAGAGTCGTGAGTCAGTCCTTTGGATGGTCCTTAATAAAGGTGCTACCTGCATTTCTGTTTGAAGCTTGCTGATCTGGTGTGACAGAGTGCCTGCAATGCAGTCCTCTGTCCCAGTAGAGGTGCTGGTGTAATTGGGCTCTTGCAGGGAGGACCGGGTTCCCTGGCGGGGTAGGCTGTAGCAACGCTGGTCACCTCTATTTAGTTGTGAGGCGAAGATGGTGCATGTACTGTTGCTGATGGTGGAGATGCTGCCCGTGGAGGAGTTGGAAAGGTTAGCCATCTGAGCAGCTATGCCGTGACCCTTCTGCGCCCGGATCCTTCGCATGGATGGAGGCACGATCTTCGTGTCCTCTGTCTGGCAACTGGAATCGCGGGTGCCAGAACGTCGCAGGGCCGAACCGACACTACCGACACGACCCAATGTGAAGTACTGGCTTGGTATGCACGTTGAAGGAGAATGGCATTCACGGGTCCCTTTGAGTAATGCAAAAGGGAAAATGAAGCAATGAATTCTCTGGCAAGGATGTAGATGTAACTAAAGTCCCCTAAAGTTTACAAACCAAGAAAAAGAATTCAAGCAACAAATGAATTTGTTGTAATGAAGTGAATCGTCAGAATGAGTAATGAAGAGACAGAACACAAATACTTACACAACATAGAGGAAAACATGATTTTCACCTTACCAAAGTGCATCTATTTAAGTGCAGTTCTGCTGCAGTTCCAAAATGTTACCTCAATTATATTAATTGTCTTGATGCAGATTGCTTTGAGAGTAGTTTTACTTATGGTGAATTCAATTATTATAGACCCTTGTACCACACAAATAATTTGGTCTCCTAAATCGCTTTCAAAAAACATAAAATACATTTTTCTGGATAACATAAAATTAGTAAAGTGTACAATATGAACATCAACTCTGCAGTGAGCTCGAGTTTGATTTTGGTTTATGACCTTCAGACTCCAAAACAAAAAAGCTAACTGCAGTCCAAGGTTTTACCAGAAATACCAGAAAAGTGGACAGAAATTATTAGGAAGTTTAACAGAGGAAATGAGTGTCTATGAGTGTCGGAAATGACTAGGAGTTCTGACATATTTCTGGAGTCCCAGCTGGGATTCTCCAAGATTGATAATTGCTCGGTAGGTCAGCTGTGCAAATGTTTCAGCTTTTGAAATCCAGAGGAAAAAATATACTAGTCTATTTGAAACATCTGAAAAGTGTTGATTATATAACCCATCAACATTAGGGATCTGAAGATTATATGCAGGAGTGCCTTTTTAAATTGACAAATTTCATTAGCCAAACCGTATTATCTAAGGCTAGGAAGGTGATTTTACCTGTTTTTGTAAGTAGGACATCACACAAAATTGGCTTTCACTTGTAATCCAACCTGGGTTAGTCACACCTATTGTGTAGCTACAGTACAGCCTGGACTTGAAAATTTGTAAGATTCTCAGCCTGACACAGGGCTCCCCTGATTCAGGTACTTTATTTACTGTCAAGTCCTCACACCTTAGTGATATCTAAACCTGTGAATGGCCTGAATGAATAATTTATATTCTTCTATTTAGAGTTTACTATATAAAATCTTGAAAAATTCATAAATAACAGAATTGAGGAGGTAATTTATGGACAGATTAAACACTGACGAGAAAAAAAAAAACATTCAGATTTATCTTTGTATTTTTTGTGTTCATTGTTAAGAGTTGCACCTTTGAAACAAAGCAGTGGTGCATATAATTTTGACTAGGTCAAAACACCGGAAATCATCTATACCAGTGTTTCCCAACCCAGTCCTCGGGGACCCCCAGACGGTCCAGGTTTTTTGCTCTCTATCATTGCCCTGAGAGTTAGCAAGGAGCAAAAACCTGGACCGTCTGGAGGTCCCTGAGGACTGGTTTGAGAAACTGATCTATACAACCAGGTGGAAACGGGTAAAAGGCATTGACAGCTAGAGCTGTAACTGTCACACTGACAGAGGTGGAGTTAAATTTTTCATGTTTTAATTTCCTTGGATCCAGTTGTTTGAAAGTAGTACCTGCCTATTTGTTTTGGTTTTTATTGGTCCTCATGGCTGTCATCGGTGTGGATTCTGCCATAATAGCCCATTACAAATTGAGGGGGGATAGGATTGAGCAGCCGCTCAGTAAGCAGTGAATGGAACAGCAAACATCCATACCTAGTTCCTTCTGGATGTTGTCTGGGACACCTGTTATTGTCTTTCTCCTTTTGACCTTCTTAGCCCGCCTGACCAGAGTGTCCGTGTTAACTAAGGAACGCCGAATGCTGGCCTGCCGATCAAAATTCTCCCCTGATGTGGAATGGTGAGAGCAAGCAGAATGGAGGTTACATCACATAATGCGTAGTTCATGGGAAAGCAAATTGAACAGCAAAACTCAACCCACTGGCCTGAGAGTGGCCGAGTGTGTCCGATCTCCGGGTCAGCTCCAGAGAATCTTGACAATTTGCATTAATTGTGAATTCTTAAAAACTATAGTACTGCAACATTTATATACCGAGTGTCAAAAAAATAGCTCAATTTTGTCTAGCATCATTAGGATACCAAGCTCTGCTGTAAAAATATCTTGTAAAATGACATCAATGCAAAACAGGTGTAAAACAATAACACAAAACCATGTTTTCCTCCTTCAACAGCACAATGACTTAATGGCACACTGACTTTTTTTGACGTGGTAGAACATTGCCATGGAGATGAAAAGGAAAGGAGGAGTGGCCTGGCTTTTCAAGGGGGTGTGTCCTACCAGTGACATTTATGGGGATGACATCGATGGGCACACACTGGGCCTGCTGCCTCATCTTCTCCTCAGGGGTGGGCAGCGGTACTGTTTTGCTCCAGTGCATCTGCCCATTGATGTGGTACTCCTCCAGTAGGGGGCTCTGTAGTCTCATGGAGCACACCAACCTCTCTTCCTCGGCAGAGGACATTGTGGACTGCGGGCAGAATTGGGAAAGGAGGGCAATAGGGGCTGTACTACTGCATTGTACTCTTACAGTCAGGCCAAAGATGACATTAAAACATTTCACAAATGTTCAAGCAGAGAACAGTGTGGTCTTCCTCTGTCTCTATGCTACTTTCATAATTTCATAATTGTAGCTCTGTGAAGTTTTGTAAAAATAACGTGTCTACAGGTACATTTTACAACATAGAAAGATTAACACTCATTTGAACTTACTGACAGACCCATCAGAACTTGTCATACACAAGGTCACTTATACCTGCTGTACTGTAATCAAAAGAATTTACTGATAAAGTGAACAGTACCCTCATGCAATTTAATCCATTATATTCACAGTCACTCTACTTACTGGTATTGCTTGCTTTTTTTCTAGCCAATATTTTATTCCTGACAACATTATTAATGTATTTGCAGTGCAGGAGGAAACCTACATGAATTGCGGAAACCGTGTAAACTCCCCTGCAGCGAAAAACACACAGAGTACAGATGGGATTCGAACCTCAGCCATGGAGATGTAAGTTGGCTCATTATCAGATTAGTTACGTTATTTCTGCGATTACCTGCCACCCTACGCCCGATGTTGCCTTTGATAGGTTCCAGAGTACCCCATGACACTTCCCAGGATAAGCAATTGGAAAATGAATTGCAATTGTACACTATTCCATAAAAACTACATTCAGTACAGAATTAAGTTATTTTCCAACTCTAGGGGGCAGTCTACCACAAATGTTAACATTAAGTTGATAGACAAATTCAAAGTACATGTTTATGAATTCTCAGAATTATTTTTCCATTGATTTTAACACAAAATACCCAAGTTAATCATAATATGGGGTCAGAGGAACAACCAATAGTACTCAAGATATTGTATTTCAATGCTCAGGGAAAACACACACAAATTACAACAAACTCAGTGTGATTTCGCATTTAGTTTGGCCTGAGGGCAAGGCAGAGAGCATGTGTGTGCTATCAGATTTGTCACAACTTTTGCTAAACCCGCATTGTTCAAATAAAAAAATAAACAGATTAGAGGTTGACCAATCTTTGACTTTACCTTGTGAAAATCTTTTGTCCTTACTTTGAACCAATGAGTCATGCAGCCAGAGATTTATAAACGCTTCATAAAACACTTCCGTCAGGCAATGTTTCAGACTGTTCATAAGCGAACAGTTTCTGAAAATAATACCAAAAGACTGTAAACACTGTGAGAGGGCTGGGGTGGAGTGGGGTGGGATTGTTGCTGGCTTACTTACTGTCTTACTGGTGTCCTCATGGTTGGGCAGACTGCCGTCGGAGCGGTTGCGAGAAGAGGAGGCCGGGCCCTGGGAGTAGTATTGGGAGCTGCAGAAGCCATCTTTCCTCAGCCTGTCACATTCTGGGCAGAGGCAAGAGAAACAGCCGCAGGATACTGGTTAGGAGAGCCCGGAGAAAAGGCCCAATAGTCCGGAAGCAATAAAAAAAACAAACAAACAAACAAAAAACCATACTTTACAGGTTAAAAAACTGGGCTTGTTACTTCAAGCAATACTAGCATGATTGAAAAAAAGGAGAACAATGGGAAATGGGCCAATGTAAACAGGCAACGCAACACGGTGGTTAAGAATGTGGATTTATTGTGTTAATTAAAAGCTGCCGACCCCAGGTTAGAGGCACTGCTTTTTGTACTGATGAGCACGGTACTTAATCTGAACTATTGCAGTAAAAAAATATTCACTGTAAGTCATGTTGGCCAAGGTATTTTAAACCTTTCCTAATCCAGGGACTCCCAAACAAAAATAGACCAGAACTAGGGATCCCCTACCACTAGACACATGATCACTTAAGTAATTAATGAATGGGCCAAAATGTTTTTTTCTGTGAGGGTGATGGAGGGACTTCTGCTTAGGGGATGCTGAATATTTTCTGCCACTTTGTCTCAGTAGACCCATAAACACTAGTATGTCTGATCATTAGACATTGTATCATTGTATCATTAGAAGGGCCACCTTCCTCATTTTAATAGTCAATAAGGAACTGTAGCTAATAGAGATGGCACCAATCCGATACCTAATAGCTGAAAAAAAATATCGGATTGGTTTTGGAAAATACTTGAAATTTTAATATCGGTACCGGACCGGAAAAAATTATATGGTGCCATCTCTAATAGCTATTGTTTTATTTTGTGTTTCAACATCATTTCGTTTCTTAGCAGACAACAGCCTCCAATACAGCATCACTGATTCTAGTTACAGCCTTGAGTAGTTTGGTGACCAGTACTTTAACCTCCACCGAGGCCACCTGCTGTTTCTTCTGCAGACCGAACTGCCCGAGACCATCTGGCCGACTCTAGGACCCTGTGCTTTTTTACCCGACTTACAACAAAGGTGGAATGGAGCTTGAGATCAGCCTGAAGATTGTGCCCTTTTCAGCAGGAACCAACACAAAAACATTATTTACAGAGCACTTGAAAGTTTTATAAATACTAATGAGAAATGTTTCAAATACAAAGACACAAATATATGCCACCACTGAAACGGGGGCTTAAAGGTATTGTGGTGAACGCAGCTTTGATCCCCTTGAATGTTTTCCTTGGAAAGACTCCACCATTATTCAGTAGGGAGCAGGCAGCTGAGTGGGCTGAAGTGGATCAGACCAGGAAGCAAGGACACTAAACAGCTGGAGCTAGACAGCTGAAGTCTGCTCAGCAAAAACAAAGAAAACGCAATAAAGCACAACTAGGGAGACAATGCATCAAAGAATGAAGTGCTCTACTTTCTGAGAATGTCCTGAAGCTCAAAGACAAAAATATTTTAACCAAAAACTAATATAAAATGCCAGTTTTTCATCCGTGGTATTACATTTACTTATTTAGTGGACGCTTTTTAGCGACGTACAACTGAGAAATCAGGTTCAGCCAATCTCTGGAGCAAATTGGGATTATGGGCCTCGCTCAAGGGCCCAATAGTGACATCACTCTGCCAGCCACCGGATTTGAACTGGTGACCTTCTGATCACAACTATAACATCCTAACCCGGAGAGCCACTTACCACCCCCAGTGACGTTTGCTGTATATTTCAAAGATTAAAAACACTTAGAGTAATGAGGTAAATGCATTGCTTGACTATTTCCAACTAGCAAGACAGTGTCAATACTTAAGTGGAAAATGAAAATCCTGTAAATAGGAGTCACGTTTGCTGACGAGGAGGAAATGCACCAGTCTAGGATGTCTTTATGCATAAGATATGAACCTTACACACCCTGCCGTGTCCCTGAGCGATCACGCCACCCTAATGAGGGGGATAGAGGACCGGCACTCCTTCAACAATGATTTGTGGCTGCAGTGTGGAAGGTGGGCCTTTGATCTGCGTCAAAATAAAGTGACCAGTGTGATGAAAATTGATGTCAAATGATATCTAGACATGGCAGACCCAGGTGTGTTTATATTCTCATTTTCATCCATCCATTTTCTGAAACCAACTGTCCTATCCAGGGTCTTGGGAGGTCCAGAACCTTTCCTAGAGGCTACGAGCACAAGGCAGGGAACATCACAGGGCACACACACACACACACACACACACATCAATCACAAAATGCTACAGGCAATTTGGCAACTCCAATTATCCTCAGCATGTTTTTGGACTGTGAGGGGAAACTGGACACTGTGCCATCCCAGATTCTCATCTGCAACATGTAAATATTCGGAACTGAGCAGTCAAATAATGGATAAATAATGGATACCGCTTGGAAAACATCTCAATCAATCGACTTACTGCTAAAATCTTTTTGAATAATATATGCCTTTAGCTTTCTCTAGTTCCATCTGAACTTCCATCACTTGGTAAACTGGTCCAGAAAGATGATGATGAATCATCTTGGGTGAGAATAAGGCTACTGGTTTGTTATTGTAAACAGGTAGGTTCTATAGCTGAGGACCCTGCACGTTAGTCCAGCTCCTGAGGTGAAAGCTAGAACCCCCAATCAAAAAAAGACCAAATGAAGGTATTTAGTTAGGGACATAGGTATGTTTCCACACATTTCCTTGGCAATTAATTATTGATCTCTTTGGCTCCCAGAAATATTGACTGCTCTAGTCCGTGAGGTTGTTCTCCATATGGCCAAATGTTTTAACTATTCAGAAATTCAGCCTCTAAAATTACTGCATGCACACTAAGACCCTTGGATGCAAAGTCTCAAATGACCACACAGAGAAGGCTTCAAGCGAAGAGCGGCCAGAGGAAAGAAATTAGCTAGGTTAATTACACTCCACAGGGAACACATGGCCATGAAGTCACCGGGTGGGGTCACCATATGGACACGGATAACGTAGCGGTCCCTGGGATATGTGAGACAGTGTGAGGACCCATCCCTTGAGGAAGGTGTCACGATTCAGACGACACTGCTAGTTTGCGTGAATAGAGATTCCTTAATAAGATAGTTAACCTGCACATCTCATATAGAGGTGCAATGGGGGGTGGAGACAGAGATAAAGGATGGAGTAGAGGCTAGTTACAAAGAATTATGATGGCTTGTCTGGACTGCACCCCCTGTGGGGACAGAAGCAGGCAGATCAATTCCTTATCACCGAATGAGCCTACTGTCGCTGACGACTACCCTAATTAGAATGTGCCACTGAGGAAGAACCTTATTCTTCCTCTCATTAGGGCGTGATGCAGGAGGTAATTACCTCATTGCTCTCATACTGCTGCATACAGATGGCACATCTCTTTGAAGACTCATGCTCAAGTCAAGGGAATCTGAAAAATGACGTCTTGCATCTAACCAATCAACTGCCCCCTTTGCTCCATCTGTAGCCTGGGGGCCTTTAAATGTGGCCAAGGCTGGACAGAAAGAAATGATGGTGATGCTAGGCATCCGCTGATGATGCGGTGCTTTCAAATCCAGTGTGAGCACTCGCATTTAGAAGCTGGAAGCTTCTCCTTTGTTACCAAGGGAACCTGTGACATGCTAATAAATACTAGCAGTAAGTGGGCTCATTTTTTAGATGGCTTTTGGTCACGAGGTTGAAGGAGGGAAAAGGGTTTTAAAGAAGTTGTAATGAGAATTGATGGCAGAGGAATTGTCACATACTTCGAGTGCTTCGCCAAAAGTCCAACTGTACATTCAGGAGCACTTTAACCTCAATATTTCACCAGCCAAAAGTTAACAGGACATCCGTCAATGACTGCTCTCCTTGGAGCACAGCGCAAACAAAAAGAGCATTTCCAGTGCACTGTAAAATCCATCATCCAAGGTGTTTTTAAAAACAATGTGGTTGATAGAGCTAGTGGTTCCTCCTATTTAAAGCCAACAGAGATCCTTGTGGCCTACATTCTCCACATCCAGAAAAGACCAGCAGATTCTCTAGAGAATCATGGGTAAAAATGTTCTGCAAAGGAACAAGGCTAATAATATCAGCAGCACTAGCCAATAAATACACACCCGTATTACGTAGTTATGTAGAATTAAGCCTTTTGTCCTGGATACCGCCTTTTTTTCTTACATGGTGGGGTTTCATTCTCATGAGATTTGATAGCTCTGGTTCCTCATTAACCATTAAGTACCTAATGGGGAAAACTGTATAGACAGTCCTCTGATATGAGGTAATGTCTGCTATACTTCATAGTGATTACGTGAATACCTCCTTTTCTGACAATGAGGTTGGGGGGTTTCTTATTTGGGTGAAGTTCCCCCAGTACAATATTCATAGATATCTTGAAGAAAGCAATGAAGAGACTTCCCCATAGACTGGCAAACCTCCATCTCCACCCCGATGACTAGTCTTGCTTTATCATCACGACAATGTCGTCTGTTTGACATCCATGAGGTTCTTGTCACAGCAGCACTTTGGCAGCCCACATACAAGTTTCTGATAATGGGAGTGTTCCAGTCCTTTAAAAACACCCTGTGCAAACCACATGGCTTGAGCAAAAACCTCAGAATCGCTGGCATGTGCTGATGTTAAAACAACATCAGCACAGTACAGAAGCACTTGTGCTGTTCTGTCAAGGCCCAGGGTTTAACGTTTACATTCTATTTATTTAACAGATGCTTTGATCCAAACAAAATACATTTTGGAGAAGGCAGTATCAGCCAGTCCCTGAGGCAACTGGAGGTTCAGGGTCTCGTTCAAGGGCCCAATATTAAAATTACTCTGCCGACCCTGGGATTTCAACCGGCAACCTTCCGATAATCGGCACAATATCCTAAACCGCCGAGCCACACGCATCCATTAACATTTCCTAGCATTACTCAGAGAGATTATTATGGTTCTCTAGTCTCATTAAACGCAGCGGTGACAGTCCTAATACAATGCATGGATAGACCCCATGCCGAAGGACAGTTGACCGTCTCGCTGACATCACTCAGCTTTTGACAGGGCCTGGATAAAGGGACAGGTGTCGACACCCGGCATCTGGTCTCCTCCTCATTAAGGCGCTCAATCACCTGACAGGTGTCTCAGAGGCAAACGGACCCAATGTGAACCAAGGTGAAACAGAGTACACGGGGGACAGGCCATTTACGGCGTACCCATTTGTACTCACATCCACTCGCCTGTCTCACATCCAAAGTACACTTCACAAAAAACACAAAACTGCTGTCCTCACCTGTCCAGGGGGTCAAGGATGCCCGTCGCGGCAGACCCGCTGAGCACATGTCAGCAGCATTTTAAAAATTAAATACGGCTCGCAGCATGCGGCTCCCTGTCTGACGACAGCGGGAAGCCCCTGAGATCGGCTATTCGCGATAGTTGAATTTCAAAGACTTTCCTTCCTGCTGTTTGCCTACTAAAATCACAAAACAAAGAACAGGGAATAAAAACAGGGAGAAGTATTTTTTTTTTTTCCCCTCCCCTGCAGCGAACAAGTAGGGCACCTGCGAGTGGAAGTATCCATCACCCGCGGGCAGCCTGGGGACCATTAATGGGGTGGTCGCACCTTACTGACTGTCAGATTCACGCTAGAGGCAGACAGCCACCCGCCGCAAGCCATTGCAGGATATGCTGACAGGGGATGGACACTCCCTCAAAAAAAGGAGAAAAGCAGGAGAGAAAACAATGTGGACTGGCCTCCTATGGGAAACACCATGAAAACTCCCTCCTCTGATACAATTAGCTGTCAGCTCGCGTTCCCCCGCTTCATCTTTCACACAAAAGAAGGTCAGCTTGCCAATAAGACCCCCCACCACCCCACCCCAATTGTTTAATCCAGTTTTACAGCTGCCTCCCAGTTCAGTGGATTTGGGAAGAAAGCTGTAGCTACTTTCTTGAAGTGCTCGCCATTTAACACAGGTGTATCTTCTCGATTATCTGGGCTGCACAGGCTTAGGTCGGTAGCTTACTTGCTAGTCAGCCCTCACTAGGTAAGATAAGGAAAAAAAAAAAAAAAAATCAGAGGATCTGAGGACACAGCATAACACTGTACAGTGTTTTGATGAGCAGGTTGTAAAACCACTTCACAGTCGACTTGATGACTGGTCATCTCCTCATGTTAAGTAAGGAGACACGGTTCAACGCATGGCCAATCTGGGGACAGATGCTCGTCTCCCATGCTCTCCTTGTACCGACGCACCTGCCAGATGGCTTACCTCTGAGTACCGTCTTGAGGTTGACCTTGGCTTGACGGTGCAGGTCCTCCACGCAGGCTGGCCGCGTGCAGGGCAGGAAGACGTTCTCCTGCTGGTGCCAGGGGGCTGAATAGTGCACCGTCCATTTGCTTTCCTCGTCCAAGCTGGAGACCGCTGCCGGAGGGCAGAAGAGTGTAGTTAAGAGGCGGAAATCACTGAAGGCTTTGAGCAGATGCACAGCTGGCACGACGAGATCAGGCCAGTTCTTAGCCCTTATAAAACATCTTGATTAGTGCGTTTTGTACACTATTAGCAATCCAATGCACGATATGTAATTATTATACCGTTTTCAACTTATTTTCCAGAAGATGGTACCTTCTTGCAAGTGATTGGGACTTTTTTCCCCTATATCAATTTTTAATTAAAAAAAATCACTATGACAAGTGTTTCCTATTGAGCCGACTTCTGTTAATTGAAATGAGGTTGCAGTGAGTTTTTTTTTTTTTTTTTTTTTTAAAGATATTAAACCCACTTACGAATCCTGGATGTGCAGCAGGGAATCGTGGGTAAATAATTTCGTTACTAGCTTTGACGGCAATAATACCATTCCTGTATATTGTTAATTGGACAACACCGCAATTCATCACTGACATTCCACACACTCATGACAAGAACAGAATATGCCTTCAGGGCCAAAGGAAATGGAAAGCTGAAAGCCCAGAAGGAGATACCCTAAATAAATACTTTTCTCTTACAAAGCCATGACAAAATCTCCCACACATATATGGTTTTGTGTCTAATGGCATAAAAATTACCTGGTAAAAATGGTCTTCTGGTGTACAGAGCTCAAGGTCAAGAAGGGATCACACATACACACACGTTTGCATTCACATCTTTGTTGGGACCGTCCTACATTTCTATAGGCAAAACCCTAATCCCAACAATGACAACCTTAAGCCCTACCCCAGCCTTAACGTTAACCATAAGTAACCAAAAAAAATACAAGGCTTTTGGCGTTTTTACTTTTTCAGACTAGCCACAGATTTTTTTTTATAAAACTGAGTTTCCCCTTGTGAGGGCCAAAAAAATGGTGCCCGCAACGTCAAAATAACAGGTTTTTATCTCATTGTGGTCCCCACAACTTAATATATACACATAATCCACACACACACGCGCACACACACACACACACGTGATGGTAGACATTAGTACACTGTTAGGGTTATGCCCTGTTTGATCCTTTGTGGCTGCACCTTTCTAAAATAAAAAAATGTGGTGTGGCTCTCTTGTTCTCAAAGACCACCCTTGTGCTGCCAGCACGGTCCCCGCAAATTTGCGTGGTGCCCTTTGGGGGTGGCAGGAGAGGGGGAAGAAGGGATCGGACAGAGCAAAACCGCAGTTTCAGCATTTAACCAGCGATCGTTAAGGGAAAGCTCAGCAGTTCTGGAGAAGGATCTCTGGGGCATTCGTCATGGTTAATCCGACTCGAACCAAAAGCAGTGAGAGAAATGCATTTCGGCACCTGCCCCTGTTCCAGGGAACAGTGTGGCCTGTTCACATGTATGATGAACCATCAGACCATTAAGATGAGCCGTAAACTAACTGCCAGCATCAAGAAGTCACCTGGTCGACACGTTCACATTTCCTACCAGCCTGTGGTTTGGCTGTTCCACGCAACGCTGCATGGGTGCAGAGCTGCAGACACTGCAGAGCCTGGCTCTACAGCCTGCTGCATCTAGCAGGTACGTCCAAGAACTCCGCTCATCATAGACAGGGTGAGGTCAAGGTTAAAACAGCTGTTGAATTATTAGGTGGCTTGACTGCGAATCTGAGAATGCCAATAGACCTTTAATTACCATTAATAACTGTAACGGCACTATAACACAGTACAGCTGCTACAAACAATGGCTAAAGATCAGGTGAGCAAAGGGCTTGTGTAACATGCCAACCAAATACAACTTCCAGCAACCCAGTTTCTGATGGGTGGTCTTCAAACTCTGTTCTGGCCATACCTGGTGAACATATTACTAACCAATTAGATTGCACTGGAAAAAGAACAAAAAAATTTAATAGGAAATAGGGCATCCAATCAACTATTCAGCAGATCTCACTGGATAATGACTAAAGCACCATGTTGCCATCTACTTCTATTGGGGGAAAGAGTAAGATCTTTGTAGGAGATAGACCAGACAGCGATGTTTCAAATACATTGCTGTCCAAGTGCAACAACAACAGGATGCGCTCAAGTTTGTTCAAAAGGAAAGTTCAAATGGAAAACCGGCAGTGACTTCCTAATCCTAACAGCACGGTTTCCATTTTCCAGTCAGGAAATTCAGAAATAATGGACAAAAACTTCAATCAGTTGCATCACTGACAAGGAGTTACAGCAGTATGACATTCACATAATATTATGCATAATATTCCTTTGCCAGCAAAAAATAAAATACATTACAATAAAATGACACATTTTTGCCTATTCGAGTGAGGTAGTTGTGACAGAGAAAATAAAGTTCCATGCATTAAAAGATACACATCACAAATACTTTGGGGAACATCACCGATGCCGGTTCTGTTTTGAATAATATGAAGCTAAGGATGGCTGTACTAACTTATGCAGCAATTACTTCGCATTTTTCATGCTAATACCGGACTGTCACGGGCGGCACAGGAAAGCTGACATCACGTCAGGTGCGGATGGAGAAGGTCACCACACGCTGTTCGACCATTAATCATCACACCGGCAGAGTCAGATCTTTGAAACCACACACACAGACCAAAATGACCGCAGGAACGAGGCACCTCGGGCAGAGGATGTTGACGGAAAGTGCTCACCCTTCTTCTTGAAGTACTTGATCACGGATTTGAGAGAGGTGCTGATGAACACCATCGTTCCGGCCGTCGCGCGCAGCCACGCTCCCCGAACGAAGTGTGAGTGCGTGCGCGGAAGCGCGTGTGTGCGCGCGTGCGTTTCAGCGAGGCGCAGCAGGCAGCGTCTGTCGGCGGTGGGTCCGCAGTACCGGCTTGGTGAGTGGCTTTGTCAAAATCCCGCACGCAGAGACCCCACCTACTGCATACAGACTAACCGCAACACTATCCTAGACTATCCTACATCCCCCGAGGGAACTGCTACCTAAGCGCTTAGCCCGCCCCTCTTCGCGGTTCTCATTCAGCGCTGCCTCCCTGCCCTGCCAACAGTGCCATTGGCCTCTAGCGTATCCCCTGCCTCTTAGCAGCACGTGAGGGCTGCGATTCCCTGCCGGGGGGAGTGCATTCGCCGCAGACTCTGCGCCGCTTTCGTCTTTATCTCCAACTCTCAGCCACCCACTCTCACATGCGCACTCGGTCCTTTATGCTAAATTGATATTGGTATTCAGCCGCTTTCTGTTAATTAGTCATGCAATGGCAGGCAATTTACGTGGATGAAGTATTTAGATGGGGGTAGTAGCTCAGAGGAGTCTGGGGAATGCATATAGAGAAAAAAAATAAACGCTAATCACAGAAGCAAGGATTTGAACCCCCAACCTGGAAGCTGTGAGGTATATATATAACAAACAGTGATTTTAAAAACACAGATTACAAATTACCCCAGGATTTGATGAGCTGCAGATCTGAGTTTTCAAAAAAAGAAAGGGCAAACGCGCGCGCGCGCAGACACACACAGACAAAAAAAAAAGATTTTGCACAATGTGGTACTGGAAAAACTAAAGTTAACAAGGGATGGTAGATGGACAGATGGATGGATGAAAAGGGTCTTGAATGAGTGAATAAACGAACAAAAAGCGGTGTTTACCTTTGTAGATGTTACTTAACTGAGAATAATTCATATACAAAAAATGATAAAGGAGCAGGGAAAATATGCAGTTTGGACTTGGATGTTGGAGATTTCTGCTGCACCATTTTGCCTACGCAATAATGACCACATAACGGCCACATAACCTGTCAGTCTATCAAATGCAGCCGAACTTCACAAAGTGGGGGGGGGAATACAATGTGCCAAACTTAACACAGACGGCAAGGCACATTCCCAACAGCTGCAGCTAAGCAATTAATTCACTGGCGCGCTTCCAACCTGAACAGCTCCTCCTGTCTCCTCATCGCTATTGGATTTCATGACAAGTCAAGGTCACCCTATACTGTATCCTGATCATTCTGCTTGACAAGAACTCTTCTCACTGATGTGACCTGTACATATTTAGTGATATCCCTGCTTTTACTTAACAACATCTAATAAGTCTCAAATGCTAACAGTATTTTTTTTAAGCATCTTTATATAATGACTTGCGGTGCACCATAGTTTGTAACTTCAGTTGTAAGGCAATTAATATAATATGAATACCAAATATTGCAAGAAAGTGGACGTTGAAAAATCAGGTAGATCAATAATAAATAGTAGTAAAATCAACTGAAAAAATAATTCCACTTAAGTTCAACTCCTGCCATTTCACAGCAGATTGTCGCAAATTGCCCTTGTTTAATGGAGGCCTATGAACAGCTGCCTCTCGACACAGTTGACAAGAGCATTATGATTAATACTGCATCAGCAATATAATGGGCTGCATTAAGCTCCAGGGAATGTGAAAATTCCAGTTATGAGGAAGACAAGGAATGACAGCCTTCGGAGGGCGGGGGGTAAGAACAGTTAGGTGATTGGGTTAACCCCCCCCCCCACTAAAATTGCCAGCTCAAGTGAGGGGCACAAGGTGACATTTTGCCAGGGGGGGCCAGAATTTCTAGGTACGCCCCTCATTGCAACACGAACATAAAAACCCCCGGACTAAAAAATTAAAACAAACAGGAAATTAAACACCAAGCTTACAGGTATGAATGGATTGCAACTGGCTTAAATTTGTGTACTCTTCGTGTGAAGCTATGGGTTTAATATATGCCCTAAAACTTTAGGTCTCGGTTTAGATCTAGTAAGCTGTTAAGCAGACTGTGGCTTTTTTCTAAACAGCTAGGTTTTAAGCGGGAAAACAGGTAAATCGAATTGAATCAAAAAAAAAAAAAAAAAACAAGAAATATAAATGGGGGTGTCATGGTGGAGCAGTGGTTAGCACTGTTGCCTCAAACCTCAGGGACCTGGGTTCAAATCTCTGCTAGGGTTCCAGGTATGTGGAGTTCACATGTTCTCCCAGTGTCGTCATGGGGTTTCCTCTGGGTGCCGGTTTCCCCCCACAATCCAAAAACATGCTAGGGCTAATCGGAGTTACCAAATTACCCATAGGTGTGTGAGTGTGCCCTGCAATGGGTTGGCACCCCATACTGGGTTGTTCCCTGCCTTGTACCCATAGCCTCCTGGATAGGCTCCCCCCCACCCCCCACCCCCCACCCAACCCTGAATAGGATAAGCGGTTTATAGAAATATAAACAGATCAGTGTGAAGGTACTTATAAAATACTCATTTCTCCTTGATAGTGTTTTCTGTTAACTATCCATCCAGAAGCAACACAATAGTCTAATAGAATGTTTCATCCTGCAGTTGAGTTATTATATAAGTTTTATGTATAGGTTTTACAATAAAATAAAAAGAAAGAATTTTGGACTACATCTCTCTGCAGTGAGCTACTCTCTTAAGTACATAACCCACAGTTAAGTACATATTCTAGCCTAAAAAACTTGATCGAGACAGATGAGAAGGTGCAAAGGGCTTCCTATTTGTGTCTAGGTGTTTATATATATAGAGATATAGACTGCAGCAAGAGTTGAAGATGCCAAAACTAAAAAAAAAAAAAAAAAAAAAAAGAATTAGGATAAAATGGATGAAAAAGTCTTTGAACAACTCAAGTGCACAGTCTTTCAATACACAGCATTGTATTTTATATAACCAGTTTTCTGTCATCATTAATCACGGATAAAATCAGACCTTCAGCACCATGCCAATGACAAAGACTAGCTCTGTTTGCTTAAATCAACAAAAAAAATATTTTAAATCAGATTTATTCTTCTTGCACATTGAAAACCAGTTCAAATTCATTCTCTCAATTTCCTGATGACTTATCTCTACTTCAAAATCTGTTACCTTTTTCCTGAGAACATTAATGCCTGCACGATGTCTTCTGCTGCAACTTTAGTGGGCAAACCCAACTGCCTCTTTTCTCTGTGCATTCAGAATCAGAAGATGACCTGGATCCATATTGGGACCACTTCTTACGATTTTTATACATATGGTTCAGTTAGTCTATTTGTTGGTTTTGTCAAACATCAGTGCTTGTTCAGGCTGCAATGAGGTGCCTTGGCCAGCATCCCCCTTTTCCCAGTGAAGGACTACATCGACATGATCTCACTGGGCGCCTTGCTCTATGACATCACCGAACACAGTGCAATAAATAAACCACAAAGCCACATGGAAAAAACATTAAAGCTTCAGAAACCTCAAACATTACTGAAGAGAACGATTCCTTTTCAAGTAATGGACTGAATTGTCATTATGGTAATAGTGTAATACCACCCCATAGCGTCACTAATTATCTGCAAAATTCTATTTATTAGAGCAAACGGCTGTTCTGAATACTAGTACATCATGAACAAACAATGTATAAAGCTTTAAGAAGAGATTTAATTGCTATACCTCCATCCATTCATGTTCCTTGATCGCTTATTCAGTACAGGATTGCACATAAGAAGGATGCCAGTCCATCACAGGGCACACAATCACACACTACGAATAAATTACACCAGATATCAGTCCGAATAACTGGATGTTTTTGGCTTAGGAGAAGAAACTAGAATACTTAGGTTAATTATTACCCAGTATTGTAATATACATTGTAACCGGCAAAGAAGAGTGAGATATTTTGAAATATGATTTCTGACAATAACAGGACAAAGGTGAGCCGACTTCCCTACAATTTTTCATGCTGCTCTAACAAACCGCAATGGAGAAGGTCACCCCTCCCTCTAACGCTGCAGAAAGCGGAGGCCACGCCCCCTGACGCATGCAGCAGTCGCCGGGGGCTGGCCGAAAAACTGAACGTGTGCCGTAGATACGCCCCGTGGGCTAAACACACACAGAACCAAATGCTGATATGGCAAACTAAAGGGAGGTTAAAACAGACAAGACACCACACATCGCTTCGCTCAGCTGTTACAACAAATGAGAAATTTCCATCCATTAATTAATTTCCTGCTCTAAATAGTGGTCTATGCAAAATGAAATCTGATTGGATCAGTAGGATCACAAACGAGTTCTGATTAAGAATGTGGTCCCTGCTTTGTCTGGTTGAGCTGCTTGACTTACAGGTTTTACAAAACCCCCATTCAGCCAAATCGACCCGTCTCAGCATCAATACCAAACACCTTGACCAGCAACTGAGCGTGTGTGGAATTAAATCTGGTCGCAAATTAACAGTGAGATGCCTGAATGTCCAACAGCTAGGATGGGACTGATAGAACATGGACTGTTTGTTGTTATTCCTCTACTGGGACAGCCTTCGTTAGCCCAAGGGAATGCGTTAGCCACTATTGGCAAACGGCTAGACTCACCAGAACCGTAATGACCAGATTCGTTCCATTTGGAACAACACAACTGCCTTTAACTCTTATTGAATTTTGCCTAAATCATTCAGGACTGATGTCAAATAACAGTGTACGAGTACTCTATTGGCATAGTATTGCAAGGGTAGTGGTTAAAGACCTATTTTTTATAGTTTAGATTATCCTACAGTAATTACCATCAATTCAGAGCAGCACCTTGACTACCAAGCAGTATTACTTTGGAAACCTGATTTCGGGGCAGGGAGTGCAAAATGATGTGACCCACTTCTCCGTCCCTACAGAATTATACATTGTCACCCATTAGCCAATCAGAGATAGGATGGGAGCAACGAGATTCCAATATTAGTCAGGGGCTGCAATAGAGCAGCCAAAGGGAATCGACAACCATTTGGGAAGGGTGGCGATGCCTGGCAGCCAATCAGAATCTCTAATGAGCGTAGCACAACAGTAATTCTGTCAATAAACAATTCTACAGCAGGGTCGATGTCAGCATGGGTTTATCCGTCTGCATGTTTGAGGATGGCCAATTGGTGCAAAAATTAAGGACAGTCATCCATGGACATGCAACAGTCACACAATCAAGGTGATTAAAGGACAATGCTCAAAATTAAATATTAATCCTCATTGTATGATACTTGTTTAAAAATAGTACTGGGACTGGAAAAATATAGATATGGAGAAAGTCTCTTTGTGCGTAAAGTGGTACCACCCGGTGGTAATACTGAAAGAGCTGGTTAGTGTAGTACTTAAATCAAGATTTGCATGTTACTGATGGCAGAAACAAGGCTTTGATGATCACCCTGATTTTGTGCGAAATTTAAATCAGAATAAATCACATGAAAAGTTGATTCATATTGAGACAAACAGAAATGGATTTTGTTCTGCTTAATGGAAACCAATCATATGACAATGTTTCATCAACAAATTAAGCAGGCTAAAATGAAAACATTTTGAACATCTGATCACAGCTGCGCATTATGTCATTGGAATCACAAAGGAGACAAGCTGGTGACAACTAATGACCCAATACTGAGGAAAAAATCTGCCAGCTGCCAGGAAGATGAAGATTCCACACACATAGCTTCAGCCACCTGCAGAAAAGCACATTCAACCAGCGAATTTCATCTTATTATTTTCCACAAACCTTCTTCATTCACCGTGCAGGGAACCAAATCAAGAACCTGGCACGGCCAGCTGTAGACCCAAACCAACACGGGGTGACTGTCTGGCCCGTGACGCCTGCTCTTGGCCTTCAAGACATCAGCAGCACCGTACAGTACTTCACACAACAGTGGCCACTAGTTTGCCAAAAAAACGGTGACGAGGATGAACACATGACATCGGGAAAAAAAGGCCCCACGATCCAGAACATTCTGCCGCATAAATGCCCAGACGGTGGGAAGAATCCACACTGAGCCGGTTAAGAGCTGAACCAGCGCCCACTGCCAAATGGGAGATCCCCTATGGCCGGCAAACTGGTGACAGCTGCACACACCGTAAGCTCACCGCCCCACTGCAGAGGGGAGACGGACGGGCACTCGCCACTCTGTCTGATTGCTGCTTCTCTGTGCTGCAAAAGAAACCTGTTACAAAATATGTGCATGGAGGTCACTATTTTGAGGTCATCCTCTGTCACTGTACACATTACAACTTCACTGGAAGTTCAGCTTGGCCACATTTATACCTTAAGTCCTTGACAGATTCTATGTTTGTATGTTGCATGCGAGAAATGCACGCAAATAAATCTAACGCTAAATAAAGAAAGCACGTTAACTTCCTCTTCATCTCATAACACTGGCTGTCATTATTTTAGTACTAATATGACAGTATTTTTTTTTTCCCCCACTACAGTATTTTTAAATTTTTATCCAAAGTGATGTACAATTGAGAAAGTGGGTTGAGCCAGTCCCAAGAGAAATTAGGGTTAAGGGCCTTTTGCTCAAAGCCCCAGCACTGACATCACTCTGCCAGCTATGGGATTTGAACTAGAGAATTTCCAATCACGGGCACCACATCGTAACAAAATGAGCCACACACCACCTGAGAGTTGAGATGTGTGTTCAGTCCAACTGTGACCCACGTGAAACTGAAGACTTACAGGAAATCAGTACGACTATTCTGAAAAAAAGACTACTACTAATAATTTTTAATGCACATATATATATATGGGAGATCTGATTGTTGATGATCCCTCAGCAGTCAAATAATTTTGAATTATATAGTTTGCTAAGAAAGATGATGGTGAAGATTAGATTTCGTGTAGGAGTTTGAGTCCATACATACACAACTAGATACATAAACGTCATTTAGAAATGTCAGTTAAGAAAGCTGAGGTCATGATCGAGCATAAATCTAGAGGATACGAACGAATGCCAAGGAAGTCAACTTGGGTTGCTAATAATAATAATAAAAAAAAAAACTAACAGCGAATAATTTATTAAACTATAAGAGCAATTGATGTGAATAATTGCACATAAACAAGAGGGCTACTTAAGTATTTCATGCAATACACAACTATTGTTTTGGATACATTCAGGCAATAAATGATAAATGAGGCTATTAAAAGATAAACATCAATGTCAGTTAGGACAGGCATCTTGAATTTGATGAGTTGCTAAGTTATATCTCTACAGATTATGCTGCATTTTACATAACGACAAGATCACTGCTAGGAGATGGCTGTTAAAGGGGAATTAACAGGGAAAATTTTATTGTGAGATGAAGAGTCTGAAGGGTTTTGATTCAGCCTCTGGATGAGCTGGATATTTGGATCTAGGCAATGTGATCAATGCCTCTCTATGTTGCCTGAAGGTACTTAATGTTGCACTTCTGGTCGTTGAATAGAATTACTAGGTTCTTGCTTTGTTGGAGGATCTCGCTCCTATACTGCTCATACTTATACCTGAGCATTTATTGGAAGCTCAGCCTAGTCGCACTTATGCCTAGTTGACTTCGTGACAGCATGTATGTTTGTAATGTGCTATTTGGCTCACTTGTATATCACCTTGGACAAAAAGGTCTGCTGCATAATGTAAATGTAAATGTAGCTAGCTATGTGGGACAAGAAGGGTTACAGCCAAACTATGTGAGGGTCTCCTGAGTATACAAGGGTGAGGAGTGGAATAAAATAAAATAAAAAAAAAAAAAAATGGACAGAACCAAGAGAGAAGTGCTTTACGAGAAGGACGAAGGTGCTTTTAAAATCACTTCCATCTTTATTCTGTTGCGAATTGCTTGCAGTGTCGCCAATCCCAGTGCATGCCCTGGGGGATGTGCACAAATACTTCCATCAAACAGCCTAGCAGCTGTGTGAAACTGCCCAAAGAGGAATCTCAGTAATGCCATTTCAGTGTGTCCCGAGAGGCGGGATCACGCCGAGAGTCACGCCACATTTAGGGCCGCTGAACGCGGCCGGCCGTCTTGGCCGAGGGCCCTCCCTCAGTCAGATGGAATTCCAGACCACCGAAGAACAAAGAACAAGATCTTGTTGAGTTTTGAAATACGTCCTCTGGCAGGACAAATGCATTCCTACAACCAAACATTAACCAGCAGACATAAACAACGACAAATCTGACAAATAAATACGCAATGTGTTGAGAGTGGACGTGACATAATCAATACGGCCTAAACCTCAAATCCATACAGGCAGTGCACAGAAGACACTTTACCCGGACATCAGAGCCCTCATCACAGAAACTAGCCAATAACTGATGATCCTCTGCCAATAAACGAGCCAATAACTGATGATCCTATGCCAATAATTGATCCACAGATCAGGTAAATAAGAAAAATAGATTACTTTAGTACACTTCCCTACATTTTACATGCTGGTGCTGTATGGTGCGACATACTTAGGATACATGTTGCATAGCCATTTTAACCTGGGTTTTATTATTCCCCACTGTTTTCAATCTGCACCTGCAGGCACATGCACAAAGCAAGGGACAGTAGCCCAGAAACAGAAACTAGAAACAGACAAGGGGGCGCATGGGAGAGCAGGTGAGGCAGGAACATCTCACAGGGCACCACTGGGGTTAGCTGAACAGGTGCAGTACAAGTACAGTCACACTAGTCTTTGATCTTTCACCTGCTGTCTCATCCCCTTGCCGTTCCTCTACCTCTGTCGCCCCTCACTTAGTGATTTACATCAGAGGGAAATAAGAGGGAGACAGCAGGTCTCTATTTTAAATACAGACGCTCCTCTACTCACAAATGAGTTACGTTACGAACGGCCGTTCGTAACTTGAAATGTTCGTAAGTCGTTATTCAACATCATTTTAAGGGTATACGCAAGTACTAAAAACTAGGATGCTGGGAGTACGCACGATACGCTGCTGCGTGGCGGGAGTAGCGGGCAGAAGTCATACAAGGCGGAACTGGTGCGCAGAAAAAAAAAATTGATGTTACGGACAGGAAACGGGAGCCCAAGGAACACAATTTGGACTTACAGTCCTCTTCGTTCGTATGTCTGAAAGTTCGTAAGTTGAAAGTCTGTAAGTAGAGGAGCGTCTGTACCTATTTTAAATCAACATTTTATTTATGTACACTATGTTATTTAATTGTCCCGATTGTCTATGATTGTTTTGCACACCACCACAAAGTAAATTCCATCCATCCATCCATCCATCCATCCATTTTCTGTACCCACTTGTCCTACGCTGGGTCGCCGGGGATCAGAGCCTATCCTGGAAGCTACGGGCGCAAGAAGGGAATAACTGATAAAGGGCGCCAATCCATTGCAGGGCACACACACACACACACCCACCATTCACACACCCAACTGGTAATAAAATATTCTGAAAATTATGAAAAAAGCTTTAAAATACAAGGCAAATGTTTTCCAGGTAAGACTTTTCAATGAAGATCAAAAAAGATCAAGCAGTTCAAACTTGTGTGTGTGTAAATATCAGTGTAGTACAACAGTTAAAGCCTTTTCAGAAAGTGAGTTTTACCAACCGCGAGTCTCTTTCCTAAACATACACTTTTCCTCTATATTTCAAATCCTGGCTTTCCCCCTCCTCCATCCAAGCTTACTCCAAGCATAGCCACGCCAGTTACAAGTCAATCAAGATTCCAGTGAGAAAACGGCCAACCTCAGACTGTTATTTAACCCCAGACAGAAACTAATGCCTCCTATTACTTTCTGGCTTCTACAGAAAACAGACGTTAAGATAAAGAGAAGAATAAATTATGAACTCTTGGCCCATTTAGTAAAATTCCTCCATATAAAGCCAGTGTTTTTTAAACCAAGCTATAACATATTAAAATATAATGGAAATACCACAGTATATTTCAAAACCATATTCAATTGTTGCAACATTTTACCCCCAGCCTGACGTTCTCAAAGGAAGCTGGTTAACTGCTAATGAATCTATTCAGAAACAGAAACATTTCACAGGAGTAATTAGGTCTGTTATAATTGAAAGACATTCTGACATAAATCACACTTGGAAAGGAATGTTTTGTTATATTCTAATTGGCTTTTAAACCACCGATCCGAAATTATTTGTGGAGATATTACATGCAGTGATTAACAATAGCCCTGGGCATTTTGCCTTTTTAATAAACTGTTGTGAAAAGGAGGGCAATATCATGCTGAGACAAATGAACAGCACCCCCTGCTGATGGGCAGTGGAATTGGCTTAGCAGACTCAGGGAATTAAATCATTCCAAAGAGTGATGGAAGAATATTAATATTATGAATATAAATTATAATTAATGCTCTCCGTTACAACAGCAAACGGCAGTATAGTAGTGGAGATTAACAGAATTCGAGAACATATTAATTAAAAGGAAAAGTGCATTAGTCAAAATAAAAATAAGAGACTTTAATACAGGCACCTCTAAGCAGGAAGAAGGGTCATTCATAGTGGTTAACTGGCTGCTGTTTTTTTTTTAATCAATGCTTTCACTCAGGTATTAAAACAGTTTAGACCTCCAATATAGCATACAAAACTCATAAATACTAAATATGTTTATGATAAACTCCAGCGAAGCACCTCTTGGTTGCATGCATACATTTTTCTAAGTATAAAACAGGACCTTTTCAGAATTAGGACTTTTAATGACAAGCCCCTGTGAAGGTGACCCTTTATACTCAACTGTTTGGTTGAAACAAAAGCTTGGTGTGGATTTGTACTTTCTGAACCTGAACTTTCCACCTCTGACTGTGACCATGTGCTGGATAAGTGTTTGGAAGCTAAATGGATGGGCATACAAGGAGGGATTAAAAAAGAAAAAAACTCAAGACATCGCAACCTGCAATTACAAAATGCAACTGAGCAAAGAGGCGTCAGCATACTGCTGTTGGACACTACAAAACGGAATGAGCTCCACAGCACGCAGCTTACAGATCCAAATCGAGACAACCCTACCCAACACTGGTCCCCAGCTTGAACCAATTCCTGCTCACCTGTCACCTCCATGACCATTGCAGGGGGGCAAAAAAGTGAGCTGGTGACAGAGTTCTGTGACAAGTGTTTTGCAAAGATATTATAAAATACTTTAATCACATACTTAAATTTACTTTATTCAGCGTACTGTTGTCAAGGACTAGTAAGATGGCTTGGGTAGGCCTAAGTGTAGCTAGGCTAAGCTTCCCAGGTACAAGTATAAGCAGTAGTGAAGCAAGAACTACACACCATCTAACAAATAAAGAAAGGACCTAATAAGACAACCATTCAAATTAGCAGGACGTGCAACATTAAACACATTCAGGCAATAAAGAGTGCTGTAGGCTAGTAGGTGATCCTGGAACAAATGGGTCTCACACATAATACGGATATATACTGATGGTTGACTAAAGCATTCAATTGTCTTAAGGACTTATGAGAACAGGAGGCACCCAGGTAAGGTTCACACAAATGTTTGGGATAGGCAAAGCTGAACAAAACTGAACAGAACTATGTCAGAGACAGAAAGGGTAACACGGGGGGGTTGCTTTCCAGGGTGGAGTCAGCGCAGGCAGCCAAAATTTCTAAAAGCCAAAGGGAGACAGCCATTTGCCAATGTTACTGAATCCAGGTTAACTGGCCATAGATCCAGGCTAGATCCATAATAAGCTACTGCCAGGCTTAAGGCTATGTATTACTTCTCTATTACTTATATTTACTCGCCTTGATCCAAATGAATACAAACAGGCTTTATATGGTGAGAAGAATTTGCCACAGGGTTTGGTTTTCTGGCTAAAGAAAAGCCAGACATGGTCTCTTGTTACCCTTCACCATATATTTAACGGCAGGACACAGTGTATGCTGAGAAAAACATTACACTCTCTTCCTGACATGCCTTCATCAACATCCTTAAATTAACTAATGAAAAAGCCCCTTCTTCAGTGAGTAATTGTAGCTTGCTGGTCTCCTTGTGTAGCTTGACCACAAGCAAAATTTACAACAAAATATACAGAGGGATCATGCAATCATTTCAGAATCATTGTTTGTTTGCACTGTTGTTGTTATGGATCCCGGGGACTCGCCCTCGCTCCACATCTGGATCCACTTGACCAAACGACTGGTTTCACTGCTTCTTTTGCATGTTTCTGTGGAACGGCACTCATTTGGGCTCGGGAGTCCAGTGTGCTGGAGTTAGGAGCAAATCAGGGAGCACTTCAAGCAGCAGCAAGGTGCTGCCGCAAAGGGAAGTTTACTGCTCCAGTTCCTTACATATTTGCATCAAAAACCAACCACAAATGTGTCCAGTGTTACAAGACATTCAAGTCACCTTGACTGCTCGTTTGCTTCTGTATGAGATATTTCAACCATGATGTACCTGCTAGAAGCTGAACGAGGCAACTGGAAAATATCCCTTTTGTAGATATTTTGTAGATATTGCCGATAAATCACAGCACGGCTAGGATGACAGTGTCAGGCAAGTGCAGCGAATAACAACGTAAGAGATCCAGGCTTCCCTCATATCTGCAGAAGGTTCTCTGCAACACATGTTGCAGTCAGGTAGACTCCAGGTGGTGGAACACATGAAGTATTTATGAATATTACTCAGAAGCAGCAGAGTCCGACATTCCCACTTTTCACACAAAAAAAATCTGAAAACACTTGAGTCTTTGGCAACCATGACACAATCCACACAACACTCTAATACATAACTATCAATTTTTGGGGAGAAAAAAAAAGGACAAAAAACTTGACAGATAGATATCGACTACACAATCAGAAAAGCAGAGTATCACTGATCAAAGAGTATTTAATTTTACTCAGTTTCTACACTGAAAGGTCTTAGTTAACCTGGAGCACAAACTAAGCAGCGTGGAAATGAAGGCCTGAGTCTCCATCAGCCACCGACAGCACAGTGCCTATGCTTGACTCAAATGACCTCTCTGCTCATTGGCCCCTGGATTCATGTCCAACCAATAACAACACAATTAATTAACATACCCATGCCTATGTAGATGATTAAATGTAAACAGAATGCTGGATCTTCTTTGCAATCCCTGAAACTCCATGCAAGTCATTCCAAGTTGATACTTTTAAATGTCATCCCATGGTGCATTTTATAAATAGCTCTGGCTGTGGATACCGAGAGGCCGGCCACTTAAGTAATGTTTGACAGGCCTACACATCGATTGCTATGTCACTTACAGCTTGAGTGGAACTTGAGTCTTCTGCTCTATGCCTGGTATTCATCCACGCCCTGCAGGGGGTACACAACCGGACTACATTCCCCTGCTCATCAAGACCCGGACTCTTATTCTGTATCCTATCCCCAGTTCTCTCACTCTTGCATGAACTTCTTACATCTTGGCCAAGTCAAAATCAGCCCAATGTGCAAAAAACATATATTCTTAATAGATTTCAGGGACACAGATATGAGCACCTTCATGGAAACATGCACAAACCTTCATGGAAACGTGAGAGAATATACTTTATATAATATGTATATATAAAATACAGTTAACAGTAACAGGCAACCTGAAATAGATGTCTGGGGCTCAGCCTCCACAAATTGGAATGGGTCCAACTTCAGACTTGATAAGACAGCTGACGCAAAGCCTGACTAGGGAGTTAAGCTTAGAGGGAGCTTTAATCAGGGGCCTGTGGCAAAACTATGAGCTGATTCATGAAGCGAGCTTCGTGCAGGGAGACCGGTAGATACTGACCCATCTCCCTTTCCAATAACTATGCGATAACACCCCATGATAGGCATGGTTTACATTTTCCCCTAAAAATAGGAGAACCATTATATGGTCAGAAGAAGCAAAACTGAAGCATAGTGTAGCATAAAAAAAGTTTCACTAATGGATAACTGTTGTTACTGGCTACACTCCCTAGCCTTGCATACCTACAAAGAACAGCAAGAGATAACATCATGTGTAGACTTGAGCCATTCATTATTCCTGCAGTAGGAGTTTTCCTCAAATATAAAATCCCCTAGCACATGTTCTATGCCACGCATATTTATTTTCTCGACATCTGGGTGACATATTTCAGTTTAGGTCAGCCATGGTTTTCAGAAATCCACCCTTAACATCTTACTTGAGTTGGGAGTCTGCATTCTTGTGCCTTCCCAGCATGTCTCGTCTCAAGCAACTGTTCAGAAGATAGATCTAAGAGCCAGAACCATTTTCACAGCCCGACACACGGTGTGAAATGCCATTATAATGCCAACGGGGATGAAGCCAAAAGACACTTGATAGTCATTAGTATTCATAACACAATCCACACTCCACTCCCAACCCTAATAATCAAGTATCACTTTGGAACAAAGACAAAAATTTTAACATACCAATAAAGCCTAGAGTATTAAAAAAAAACCACTATGGACAAAAATGGACCACTTTGTTCTCCGATTATTATTTTCGACCTTAACAACAAATTGACGTGGAAACCTGACTCCATCAGTCACCGACAACAGAAGCCACATGCTTGATTAAACTGATCTTTATGCTAATTTTTATGAGGAGTGCTTTTTTATCTAATCTGTGGGGGACCATAAGTAGAAGGTCTTCCATGAATGAAGGACAGAAATAAACCACACATCAATGGACGCCTAAACACGTCAGTCTACCTAACAAGAGGACTGGCGCAGATATCAAACAAGCTGACATTTTGACATTCTGCGTACAGTGTGACATTTTGAAGTTTTAGGATTTAACTGGGATAAATGAGATGCATAATTTTCATTTCAGAAATCTGCACGAGTCCTTTGTTCCTGTCGATGTTACAATATTTTTAGAACATTATAGATAAAGATACTGTAGGCCAACTGCCAATTGAGCCTTTTACATCAATTATGTACTTGTCATTTAAAGTCATATAACACCTATCACATTCTACAATACCTTGTGGAGCAAACCTGTACAAACCAGGACATCTAAAACAGCATGAAACTTCCCTTCAAAAAAATCTCTGAAGAAAAATTATACATTGTTGCCCATCCCCAATGAATGTATGTTGCACCGTAGTCCTGGGCCACTGTATACTTGTACATGGATGGTAAAGACAGTAAAACCCACTTGACTCGTATCAGAGATAACAAAAAGCACATTAATTCATTTTTAATGCAAAATCAGATTCTGTGCAATCACATGTCATGTTATCAGCTAACTCAGATAAAAGTATATGAACAGCTCATGGGAGTTTTACTTACGCAAAAATGCTCGGAGGGCAGAAGGGAAAATGATTAAGAGAGACAACCAATCAGATTGTAAAAGAGGTGGGTCCAAGCAACTAGAGTAGGCGGGACCAAGACATCTGAGGTCTCACCTTTTCTAGTTGCTTGGACCCACCACCTCTACAATCTGATTAGTTATCGCTCTGAACCAATCATTTTCCCCTCTGCCCTCAGAACATTTTTGTGCAAGTAAACCTCCCATGAGGACATGAACACCATCCCCAAAATACTTTACCTCTCTTAGTTTTTGGGTCTTGTAACCCGAGCAAAGCCAAGCCACCGTTCCAAATATCACACGTTACAAAACAAAGCCCAGGATCCTGTTAGGAGAATCCCCAGTTAAGCCTGAAGATGCCACGGGACAAGCTAATGTTGCAAAACCAAACTATCTATGGTTCATTAAACCATGACGGAATGCTTGTCAGAGACTAACAGGCCTGTAACTAATTTCTTCAAGTTGAAGAAGAAAGATTTGACATGTCACAGTCTACAGAGTGTGTATGGTTACAATTTAAGCGATTTAGACAGTAATACTACAAAAATCAAGCCACAAGCTCATTCCCGAACAGCAAGATACAACATCTGTATAAAACAGCATTAGAAACAGTGCTTGTTTTTGCTGTCAGCAGGGGCTTTATAGTACAGTCTCATCACAGAAAGGCTCATCCAGTTCTACCTTTAAGAAAACCATTGGAAAAGCTACCAGGGATGGATGGAAGTCAACGAAACAAGCTGAAAAATGTAACATGATCCTGGATTTCATGAGAACAGTGTCACCACTACCCACTGTGTGCAGGGCGGCAGCCCGGTCTGTCTCTCTCAGCGGAGGAGCAATGCGATCCGGTACCACACCTCAAACAGACACCGGATCACACACTCGAGATGGGGAACCCTGGCACTCACAGGAGACATAGATTAAGGGTCTTAGCCAGTGCTGAGGGATCACGTGACCACAATGGTGCAGAAACACAAGCATCTTGAAAGGTAACACCGGACCAAAACATACGACACTTCAACACATCAGAAGGTTTTATTTTTCCTCCCTGTTAAGTAACCACTGGTGCTGTTTTCCATCTGCTGGTTACAGAAAACAGAAATTCTCTTTAATAAAAAACCTCGTAATTCAACATTAGGTATTAATGACCGTTTATGAGGAGTTAACACTATAAGTCAACAGTCAACAACGATGAGCAACTTCTTCATTTCACACACTAGAGCAACACGGATTATAGAGTATAGGTTGGAGACGCTGCAGTGAGATTGTGGGACTGGGGAGCCGTCCTTCTCTCACACACAGCTGGAGATGTTCTTTGTGACTAAAACTTTGGCTCAGTCACCAGGAGCCAACCCCCCCCCCCAAGCTGGTGAACGGCAAGACAACAAAGAAAACCGCGAGATGGGGTCACGTGTGGACCAGGAGTGCAACAAGGTACAAACTCACTTTCCCTGCACAGACTAAGCGTTTCTCCTCCACGTCTTCAGAATTAGCTGTGTTTTCTGTCCCCTTTCTCACTTTTTCCTGAAATCTCATTAGGTCATGAATTGGACTCAGCATTTCCATAACGGCCTCCTACCTTTCAGGCAGAACATAGCGTCTTTCCAGCCCCCCAGAGTGGAAACCGAGTAGCGGACGAGGTCCTGTCGAATCCCCCTGCACTCTCTCTCTCACGCTCGCTCTCTCTTTTCAGACACAGTAGCTCCTCGCGTTCCATGTTCCGGGTTCTAACATCCTAGCAGTGCTTGCAAGCCCCCCCCCCGTTTTGCGGTGGCGAGCAGCCAAGATCATGTGCTGAAGGAAGTCGCCCAAGTGCCCAATCCATTCGCTACAATTTTGTCCGCTACACATGGTGACAAGCACCCCCCACAAAGAATGGGTTGCTGGGGGGGGGGGAGAATCCCAGACTTGCTCAGGCACAAATCTCCAAGTATACAACCCCACACTTGGCCTAAGCACAGATTGTCAACAACTCCTGATTAGGTGTGGCTTACCGCAGTCAGCTTTTTATTTATTTATTTATTTTTAAATACATACATAAATAAATGTAATTTAAAACACCAAGCATGACTGCCACCCCCATCACTGTTAAGTTTGAAGTTACAGGATTTTTTTTTCTTGCCACACCTTAGTAATAAATTCTGTTATTATTCAGTTTCAGATTTGGACAGAGCTACACATGGAAAACAAATATCACAGTGAGGTCCATCATTCAAATAAAATGGTTAATTAAAAAAACGGCCGGAGCGTATTATTCTCAACAGAGGGGTAGAAATGAGAGGGAAAGACAGACAAAGAATGAAGTAAAAAAAAAAAAAAAAAGAGACGATTTTCATGCATTGGTAAAGTGCAGCAGTCGAAATATGCAAATAACTTTTATCACTTACAAGTTCTCACGTTTCTGGATTTCATGCTGAGTCACAGACATTATAAAGTGAAATGAGAATGTTTCTTTATATCAGGCTCCGTATCCAAGAGAAACTACTCAAACATAAATGGGTAAGCTGAAAACTTAGTTACATTTATACTTTAAAGATTCTCAAACGTAACATTTATCAAAGGGTCGGAGGAAGACGAAATTTGTAAACTGTTAAGGCTTTAAACAGTTTGAAGAGCTCAGAAAATTGTATTTAATGGCCCATTGAAGGAAAAGGAAAATTATGTCGTTTCTGTGAAATAAGCAGTTAGGTTTTCTCGGTTTGAGCTTAACCAGTTTAACCAGCCTTATATGATGTCTAAATGAGCCCGGCTGAATTTAATTTGCGATCGGCACAACTTATTGTGCATTTTAACAAAAGGCTCCCCGGGACGGAAATGAGGAGCCGCTGGATTTGAGCGCATCTCCTCCGCGGTCGTCCAGGCTGTTTCTAATCAACGGATTATGTACTTCATGGGACACTCCGGTCTGCTGCACTGCCAGGCAACCGGCAGGCACTTCCCCACAGCCAGCTGCGCAAATTGGATTTACATGGTAAAGCATTGTGCTGTTGTATATCGGAGGTCTGGCATAACGGGTTATTCGTACGCCAATTTGTTTGGCTTATTCTGGAGACGTATCGTTACCGCCAGGCGAAACGGGACGCATCCAAGCTCAGCGTTTACGTTGCTGGAACGAAAGCGACGGCAGGGTGTAACATTAGGGCAGTATATCCCTAAATTATCTCTAGGTTGTTTAGAGGTTGTTTTCCTTTGCCCCGGCCTCATATTTTTAATCCCATTTGTTACACCACGATACTATAACAATCTGTAAAACTTCGGCAATACAAATCGCCCTTCGTCAGGACGTCTTGCCAGCCAAATACAGTTCGACAGCCAGCTGTTTATCCAAATCCGGCGCATTTTTTTCTGAAGCATTACGAACAGGATGCCGGGATTAAGCAGTTGTGTAGTTTTCTCCGTGCCACACTTTTTTTAAAAAACGTTTTGCCCAGGCGAAATTTCCCAGGTTGGTCCCAGATGTGCACAAGAGGATGCAAAACTCGCGACCTGGAGGATGCGAATGCGGACTGAGGAAAAACTGCAAAACCATAATCCTTCTATATGATACCTGGGCTCAACACAATGGTCATCTGCCAAACAGATCTGACTGATTATGTTATGACGTCGGGCTGCTCACACCATAAACAACCAGGTCAGGTGACCCCTCCTGGGACCTACCTTTTTGATGCAGGGGGGCATATGCCCAGTCCACTCCCACCTCCGTGGGCCCAGGGGCACGCCGTGGGACCCTGAATGCATTCAGCCAGCTGACGGCGTGACTTAAAGGGGCCACCCTTTCCCGCTGTTCCTTCTGGAATGATCCGGAGTTCCTCTCCCTTCTCATCCCTGCTCAGACGCAAAGGCAGGTGCGAAGACTGACCAAGGGAATCCCTGTCTGACCGTTAAATCAGAAGCCAAAACTAGTTTGCTGTCCTGCTTCACCAGGATGCACATTAACTACACCTCTCTGGTCTAAACAAAGAGGATATTCATACACACTTATTTTGCCAAGACAAATTCTTTTCCATTGCAGTTAAATATAACGGCTCTCCCACGATTATTTCCATTTTCTGTCAGATGCAGTGATAAACTCCCAAACACCACACCACACACTTCACGCCTCTTAAAAAAAAGCACAGCTGGTTTCTTCTCCCACTAGATGCTGAACGCTTTCAGAGCTCCGAAGACTGCAAGTTAGTGTTCCAACTGTGCATTTTGCCACTTAGTCTCAACTTGTCCATAAGCGACAAACTCAGTACCTCAGACTCCTGTCTCCCTTCACCTGTAGCCTGGTTTTACTCCACTGCTCCTGAAGTCAGTATTTACACAGTGACAGGCCAGGTCTTCTGGGGAGTAGAGTCAGGTCTGTTGCACTCCCTGATCCACATCTTGTGTGTCTGGAAGTCAAAGGAGCAACAATCCCTGTCTCACCCTGTAGGAAGTCTGGGAAAACCAAGCCTCTTCTTTCTTACTCTCATACTCTGTTTACAAACAAGTGGCAAATGCTACAGTTGCTACTTGACAGAGAAGACTGTTGTGTTAGGATTGTGAGCCGTGTACTGAAAAGCAACTCACACTCTCTCTCTCTCTCTCTCTCGCTTGCTCTCTCTCTCTCTCTCCTTATTCACCCTGTCCCTCCCCTGTCCACAAGCATGGCAGCTGCGACTATAATCTCCTCCTCTCGCTAAGACATTCCTTTCCTCGCTCTCTTCAGGTGGCTGACCACAAAATTTTACACTGCTGTGAAAGGATGGTGACACTCATGGGCGGAAAGGAGAGGGGCTTTACCCGCACCGGCCTCGAGCTGACAGTCTGTCGGGAGAATTAAAATATACAATGGAGATACTTTAATTCAGAGATATTTGTGTTTTCGCTTGTCCCGTCTTGATCTCCATGAGACACACATACTGGTTCCGGGGTCACAGCTCAGGGTCGGCCAGCATCCAAAGTCCACAAAACCTGCACAGTCCCAAGCGAGAGAATAAGCAGATGGCTTCAGTTTCGCTATTAATTTATTGGACCTTTGGGGGCGTCAGCTTCAGCAGTTCCACTTGCAGAATACATGCTTCAAAGCCAAAAACAGCATCAAAAACAACAGATTATTCAGTGCTGGTGTTTGGACCCCTAATAAACTGGTTTGGACCCCTAATAAACTGGTTTATTAAGTGTGAATTACAGGCATGTCAGGGGAAGTTTTTCATGAAGAGTGTGGGTGGGAATCCAAAAAAAAAAAAAAAAAGATTTAACTAGTTGTGAAAAGACTACTTCTTTAACCACTACTGGAGATGGGAGAGGAATCCAGAAGAAAACAATGCAGGTTAAAAAGTTCCTAACACATTAGCATACATTAAATAAATACTAGCATTAGTCAAGGTAACTGACAAAACAAAAGCAGAACAAGAAACGGCTGAAGGGAGCAAACGTGGTTATGGGAGGCGATACTAGTCAGCGACAAATGGAACAAATGGAAAACTTATGGGCCTAAAAATCCATACCATCGTTTCCTGTGGATCATCCTCATTGCAAAACTATAGACATAATGGATGCCTGTGATGTACTGATGCAATCGTGTTAAATATATGGCCATGTGATTACGTATGGCTTATGTAAGTGCATTTAAAAACGTATAATGCATGACTTGGAGTGCATTAACCCGCTTACACCACGGTCACTATTACATTATTTTCACATTTACGAGCTTAAAACGCATTGATTAGTACTACTTTCTTCCGCCAATGATTAAACTCACTTCAATTTAGATTCCGTTAATTTTAAGTTGAGCTCTACTTCTGGAATTTTAAGTAATGTTAGAATTAAAGATTATAACAGTGCATTGATTTACTACTGTGATTTGCCTGCCTGACCGTTCTGACCAATCAAATTCGGGAACTCAGCAGTGCCACGGTATAATGAATATAAAAAACTGGAAAATAAAATCCAAAGTAGCAAAGTAAATAAAATAAGAGTGAAATAATATTTAATATTATTTAAAATAATATTTTAATTAAATAAGCCCAGCCTAATCTGTTTCACTCTTGCTGTATTGGTCTCCCCCATTAGCAATGTCCCTCAGACCTGTACCTCCCCCACTTTCGCCACTCAGCCGAATATAAAGACCTCCACCCAAACGGCACAATCAAAGTCTAACTTAACTGTCGCACATTATACATAATTCAAAGTGCAGGTTCTGTTTACAGATGGAGAGATTAATGACAAAGGAGTGGACTGGGCAACTACTTCTGGGAGGAAATATTCAGAATATAGCTTAAACATGCAGATTGTAGAAGAAAGATAGACTTGTGTAAATATAAAGTGCTAGTGATTTTTTTCTGATTCCCTGTTGTAAGGTCTTGTGATGGTTGGCCACCAATGTGTAGGGGTTGGAAAAAACCTTAAAATAAGAGCAGGCTAAATGAGGAAGCTGAGGTTCAGTGATTATCTTGCAGACAAGCTATATGTCTGAAAATCATATTTAATGAAAGGCCTACTTTGTACAGTTAATGATGCATATTTAAGCAAAAAACAACAATGAACTTTCATTCACTTTTGCTTATGACAGATCAGTGAGGTCTTAAAATCATCCAGGTGTTTTTCTATTCTAGATATAATCAAGATTGTAATCAACCAATACATTTCACCGCGTGTTGTACCTGTATAACCATGCATGTGACAAATAAAGAATCTTGAATCTTGAATAATTAGTTCTCACATTTAGTTTGCTTGATTGACAATGAAGGCTATAGACAGAACTCAAAAACAGCTTCTAACAAAAGTCTCAAAGCCAACTAACCTTCAAAGACGAATATCATGAATGAATCACAGGATGGAAAAACAAGAAACTTTAGTTAAAATCATTGATTTGCATTAAGATTTATTTAACTACAACATGCATCACTCCGGAAGCGCTGACTTATATAATGATAAAACAGAATCTCTGAAAGTATTTTGTTTGCTTGCCTAGGAAGTTCTAGAATCTAGAAACTATAGAGGACGTCAGGGGTATGGTTGAATGTCAAACCATATCCGTTTGTTCCTCTTGTGAAATGCACCAAGCGTGGGCAAAAATCAATAATATCATTTTCCAGACACTTCACAATTTCATTTAAAAGGAGGGGAAAAACAGCAGTGACAACATGATCTATTAAGGGAACCGAAAAGGAAATGTTCTGAAGGAGTCAAAAGACCAACAAATCACCATTAAAATCACAGCACTAGCATCACAGTGCCTTTTACTGCGAGAATCGCAGTCTGTCTGTTTATCCAGCTGACTTTGTGTTGGCATTCGAAATCCATGCACTCAGTACTACAAAACAGAACCCGTGTCGATGACTGTGTCGTCGTGGCAAGAGCCAGCTGAGCCCATTTCACTGATAAACGAGAGGCAAACAGCTGGGATTTGATGGGAAGGGCTGGGTCAACGGCAGGAATTCACCAAGACGGTGTCCGGAGATCTGAAATATCTCACAGCGTGTAAAATTACATCCGGTGCAAATCTAAGCCCAAGAGCAGAACAAGAAGACAGTGAACACATGCAAAATCTACTTTAAATTAAAGACATAAACTGACCAGATGAACCAGGGATCTCATTATGTCATCATATCCAGCAAGATGCCAGCTTACGTCCAATTTAAATGAGCCATCGATTAATTTCCCGATTTCTAATGGTTCCATACCACAGAGTAGGTGCTTCTGGTTATGCATGTACAGAAAAGTGGGATTTCACTGGAGTGGCAAGAAATAGGTTTAGGTTATGTTTCTGTCATAAACACAGCACAGGTGCTAGCGATCATCAAAACTGCCACCCAGAAGAACTGGATCCCAGTGGTCTGGATCTTACAGAGTAGATTACCAATTTAAGCAGTTTTTGGTTGTGGGATTTGCACAAGCAAGATAATCTGGACTTTTTCCCATCAACAGGAGGGCTATTCCACAAAGCAGAATTTCCCAGTTAGTTTGATAACTTAAGCCAAACGTGGAAATTGTCCAATAGGAGGAGAGGTAGTAACTCAATCTAACTCAATCAGCTGTAGCTCAATCTTCATCCAAGTCATAATAATACTCACAAAAACTAAAACATTTTACACTGCCATACCTTATCCCATCTAAAGCACACCCCATGTTTGCTACAATGACACCAAAATTTTGATTTAAATAATCGAGGTCATTAATGAAAAATGTATGTGAATATATATAGTTGGAAATACCCTTGTGCATTCTGTAGCTACAGATCAGGCCTGCACAGCATTCATGAGGTATTCTGGCTCATTCTTCCATAATGCTTGTTCACAGTTCATGTGTATCGTTGGGACGTAGACTTTAGACCACGCCACAGCAAAATCAATGGGATTGACACTGAAATTAGTCGTTCTAAAATATGGAAGCTCTTCTGTTTGACCCATCTGTTGTTTATTCCTGTGTGTCAGATTGTTGTGATGTTGCATGACCCAACTTCTTTTGAGTTTTACATCACAGACGGACACCTATCACAACTTGTTGTAGGATTTCCTGAAATAACTTAGAATTAAATGGTTCTTCAATGACTGCAGACCATCCAGGCCCTGACGCCACAAAGTAACCCCACACTCAATCTCTCCCCCCTACCTTCACACTTGGGGTGAGGTTTTCTTCTTGGTATGTCATGTTTTGTTTTCTCCAAATTCAGTACTGTGTGCATTTACCACAGTTTTTTCTTTCATAAATCATTTCTTACAAGTTTTGCTCTTTGGTGGCTTCTGTACCGATATGGCCATTTTGGAACAGGAGTCTGTTGTGAGATGCAGACAAACACGATGTGGTTTTTAATATAGCAGGGAAGGTCTACCTCACACATAGAACAACTGATTCCGAATACCATCTTTTCAAGAGATCATTATCCAAAGGATTCATGTACTTTTTTTTTGTAAATGCTCTTGATTTGTTGACAAAGGATACAGCAGTGTTGCATTTTTTGAAATTATGACTTAGACGGAGGCCAGATTACATTTTAGGTGGCATTCAAGAAGAAATCTAGATAAATCCCAAGGGTTCACAAACCTTTTCTCATAACTGTACTATAGATCCACCACTCAGAGGTATTCAGTAACTGTTTACTTAGATACTGACCTTTGCAGCGGGATTGTGGATAGCTGTGGAGAAACTAATAGCAAAATAAGACGTCTTGAGAGAAAGTACCTGCAGCCGCTCATGTTCCGATCTTCTCACAGCCTTTAATTGCATATGGGTGAGAAATTCCTTCCATCGTCATTGTATCATACCCTATGACTCTAATGGGACATTAGCCTGCAAATTCATTCCTAACTTGAATCATCCTTTGAACAGAGTTTAAAGGCAAAAAGTTTTCATTCGGCCACCATGCTATGAATTTCCTTTCCCCCCAAGAAGCCAGTGAAGTCACACGAAATGTTGGTGTGGTTTTCAGTCCATGTTTTAGGATCTTTGAAGCTTTCCATGGGTTTGGTTTTGAGGGGGGTGGGTTGATGGAGGAGGAGTGGGACGACGGCCGAAAGCCTCTCCCTATGACTCCTCACCCCTGTTACAAAGCTGTACGAGGCCTATTCAATTACAAAATGCTTTTTGGCCGGAGTTCCTGTCAAACAGCCAATCAGCTTTCAACCATCAAAAACATGGACAGAAAGACCAGGTCAACAATCAGTGCTGAATGAGGCTTTGTTACAATGGAACACAAATGCATTCCCAGGCCAGTCTATTTTAATATTTTTAATTTTTCAGCTAATATTTTCACTTTGAAATATTCTAACCACTAAAATTGAGCTGTTACACATTTAAAGATTAGGGTATCCAAGCCGATATAGGCACAACTAAAAGAGGCTATGTTCAGTTAAAAGAAAGTTGTAAGATTATAAAGTTACTTTGCCCAGTTAGGGATACTTAATTTTAATAGTGACATTACTAAGAAGGTAGATTATTTGATGTACCACAATGGAAAAAGGAAATTCTGGAAATTCGGAAATATTTTTAAGTGGTTTTAGAAGTTAAGCCGTGATCATTTCATGTAGAGCAGAGCACACCTGGAAATCTATGACTTGCATTTTAATCTTTACACAGAGAAGGTGGACCAGGCACCCAGAGGATCCTGGCTTGGAGAGATGCATTAATAACACAATTACCTCTGTGGTCATGTGGCTGGCCATCTGGTTTGTCTCTGAGCTGGCTTGCGGGAAGCGATTAAGCTGGTCTGAAGCTAGTCCTCCCAGCAAACATGGAACCTTAAAACCAGATGGGGGAAGAGCTTTACCCACAACCCGGCCTTCACCCCGGATCATTCCGGAACACCACAATGGCCCTGGCTCACCCCCACCACCCCTGCCTGTACCAGAAATGATTAAATATGCATAACATCATGTCTTTGGCCTTTATTCCCCGAATAGCCCCAAGTGACGACGACAAGTACTCCTTGAGTTTTTGGGTGTTGACCTCACTGGATCCTGATGATGGTTGGAGCTTAGGATGGATGGATGGATGGATGGGTGGATGGATGGATGGACGGATAGATGGGTGGATGGATGGATGGACGGATAGATGGGTGGATGGATGGATGGACGATATTTTTGTGACAACTGTGTTGAAGTGTTCTTTGATGTCTCGTTGCTAGATCTCACTGTCCTCCAGACACATGGTTATTATCTAGATTAACCATCCATCCATCTATCCATCCTGCCCTAGCTGTACTTATAGCACAGATTCCCTAAGAAGGTGAAACTGACCTCAGAGTGCATGCCACCAGCTTGCAGTCAGATTAGGTTCAAGGTCAAGGTATCTGAGAGAGGAGGCCGTGCATACTAATTCAGGAGGCCTGGAATCTCACTGAATGGTTGCAGCTATGGGTCCGCTGTTCAAACTCCCAAAAGGACCCTACTGTCGTACTGCTGATCATGGAACTTAATCCTATTCACAGCAGAAAAACTGCTCAGTTGTACAGATGGAAAAGCGTTAAATTCAGCTGAGTGTAATAACCCATGGTTACCATAAAAAAACAGTCTCTCTTACAATTAAGTTGGCAAAAAATAAAAGACCCCACTGAAAGTTTAGCCCAGCGCCTCCACATTCCAGCAGCGTGCGTGTGTGAAATTGCTATCCTCACAGGAGCCACAATAGCGGTGCTCATACAATGCTTTGGGGAAAATCTGACCCCGCACCAGCAGCAGCCACACAAAAGGGATTAAGATCACATGGCTGGCAAAATGCCTGTCGTTTCAGCACAGCCTGAATACACCCATTTTTCTCCTGTTGCTTCTTGCAAACCTGTTGAGGCTGCAATGAATCAGAAAATGCCGGGATGATCTCGTGAGTTTAAACCCCCTGTTTTAATGTTTGTAATGATATAGGTGCATCACTCACAAATAAACTTCAGATTTTGCACTTTAAACTTTAGATTGCCAGAGGTGAACAAAGCTTGTACAGATGCTCCTCTACTTACGAACTTTCAACTTACGAACTTTCAGACATACGAACGAAGAGGGCTCCCGTTTCCTGTCCACAACATCAATTTGTTTTTCTGTGTGCCAATTCCGCCTAGAACGACTACTGGCCGCTACTCCCGCCGCACAGCATAGCGTGCGTACTCCCAGCGTCCTAGTTCTTAGTACTTGCGTATAGATGTTGAATAACAACCTACGAACATTTCAATTTGCGAACGGCCGTTCGGAACGTATCTCGTTCGTAAGTAGAGGAGCGTCTGTATTTTGTTAAGTACAGTAAAGTAAAACTAATCTATGCAAATAAATAATATGGGTTAATACTCACAAGCATTATATGTCACTCTTAACATTGTTTTGGTCAATGGGACCAATATGACTGCCCACTGCAAAGAAGCCCAGGAAAACAGATCCAAGTGTCCCTGTTTAAAATTCAGACCCACAACCCTGTAATCACTGAGCCCGAGCATCATAAAACAACAGGAGACCACGTGTGCCGAAGGCCCGTTAAGGCTGTGCTTTCCCCATTGAACCCTAAATGGCAGATTATTTAAGGTGGGCTACATTCTTGGCAGTCGCTGTGTGGTTAGCGGCCTGAGACCTGGTTTTCCTAACTACCTGTTTTGTTACGTGGAATGCACGTAGAATTGGATGTAAAGCCGCGAAACAGCTCTAAAAATCGTAAAGTCTACAGAAATCAGCTTCTCAGCCTCTAGAACCATAATTGTCACTTGATTTCCCAGATCTGCTATTTCTGTGTATTTCGGCGACTTATGTACAAACAGGCTAAGTGGGCAGCATAGCCACTCGTCTCCAGGGTCGCAGGTTTGAATACTGCTCCCACCATCCCGAGACTGTCTGTGCAAGCCTCTACTAGACAAGCAAATGGAAAGCAGATATGAAATATAGCATAAATGTATAGAATACAGACCCCCACAACCCCTAACCAGAATCAATGAATGAACCTAGTGGTTGCATCGGGTATCACACGTTTCTGAGTGATGTTATTTTGCACTCAGCTCCATCGCACCGTGTGTCCAGTTCCACAGACCGGATTGGTTCTCAGCTTCACATAGAAGCAGATAATATTTCCTAGGCAACATAAAGACCTCTATTCACACGAAGGTCTGCAAAGGACAAGGCAGAGTGTACTTTGAGATAAAAAGCAGCTGCAGGAATATCCAGTACAAGGTCGCAGGGGAGATCTGAAGCCTGTCCCTGAAAACACAAGGCAGAGGACACCCCAGGCAGGATCCTGCAGGGTACATGTACACACTGATAAACACACACAATGAAACATTTAGAGACACCAATACATGTAAACTGCATATCTCTGGACCTTCTTATCTCTGGATAAGAAGTTGGAGGAAACCCACACAACTACAGCAGAAAGCATGCAAATCCTACACACAGCCAGGAATAGAGTCCATAATCTTGGATGCGTGAGGAACAATATCTAGATGCCACCTAATTTAACCATATATCGCAAGAAAAATTCACTAAGCCTTGCTATCGCAATCATAAACACAAGTCAGTGTGAGAAAGGCTCTATTACAGCCCACATCTGGAAATCTTTGCAGCGATGACCTTAAAGTGGGGGACTACCTGTTGGTGAGACAATGGGGTAATTCCAGAAATATTACAGGTGCAGGGGGAAAAAGCACTGGTACCCTTTGCCCTGCACATCTGTAACCTCCACCAGAGTCAGAAACACTTCAGAGCTCTATGTCACTGGCTGTAATTATCTAAAACATAAAAGTGATCCCCTTTTTATGCATTAATCTTGATTCAGATTTAAACCCTAAAACGTGCAAAATATATTGATAATTATTTTTATGCTACTTTTTTCCCCCCATGCAACTGACCTGTGTGCATAAGTAAATTATTACCTTAACTTCTGAAACATATAGCATTTTGTAGTAGGTATATTCCAGTTTTACACATACTTGAAAAGGTTACTTCGGCCAGCTTACTACTGCTGTGGCCACTACAGTTCCCAGACAATCCAACATTATTGCAAAAGAAGGCCTGCGTAGGGAAGTCCTGTAACATTTGGCCAAGCTACTGCACATCTGGGAGCAGCAGGGCGGCTCAGTGGGTTACGCAGTCGCCTCATACTGGTCGGGGTTCTGCATTTTAATTTACTGTACGTGTATGGATGCCCACTAATAGACCAGCCTCTCATCGCATACAAGTCCCGCATTGCACCTTGTGAGAGGCTCGACGTTATTATAATCACTAATTGAATTCGCCTCATTTTTGGTACATAAATATAGAAAGATGCACACTGATGACAGACTGTGAAACTAAGCCATGACCACAAGGTGGTGCTACAGAACAAAGTACGTGCCTGACACCATGACAAGCTATCAGCGTTCAAGCTGTGTGTCCTATTCTTGTTATGGAAACAGTTTCAGGCTCTTTCTATGGATCAGTAGATCTTCAATGCAAAACACCGCTATAGAGCTGTGACTAACAATTCAGTGTATTCTTTTGAGACAAGAGATATTTACATTAAAACTTATCTACAGACAAAATCTCTAGACAGATAACCTCAGGTCAAAACAGAGCAAGCGAAGCATACTTCCTGTTTATGAAATGCGGCTTTGTTTCATTCATTCTTTTTTAACGTCTTCCCAACAGGAATAAGTAAAAGAAAAGTCAGAAGCACTCTCAAGATCCATAAATAACATACATTATCCATTGTAAAATTTGTGTGCATATTTCCGTCATATATTCTATTACGGTTTCTTTTCATAATATTACGTTTCCATCGTAATTCCTCCCCAGGAAACCAAAGTAATATTTCCTCCCCCAAAAGAGGGTACACCCCCCACATCATTTTTCACCCACGTGGCCCCGTGGACGGACGGACGGACACACACACACAGACATAATTAAATCAGTTACTAATCATTTCATTTAGCACTGTAATACTTCAAAAAGGTTTTTTCTATTAACAGGAAAAAACCCAGAACTCAAACACTTTATCCATTCATAACCAGTACCGTTCAAGTAGAGTCCAGATTGAACTAAGAGTAATAGGTGTCAATAACAGCAGAGGACCTCTGTGTTTGATGTGCAATACTGAACCACATAAACCAATAAACCACTAAGGCCAGCAAGCCTTCAAGTAATTTCATTATCGCCAAATAAAAGATGATTATCTTGAATCATATCACGAATCTAGGCCATAATTAGGCTTTGTTTTGGAAGCCCTGCATTGAAACCACATCCTTACTTCGACATATCCACCAGACAGTTCTTAACTTTGTTCTGAGACCTGCTTTGGTGTTACAGGTATATCACTGTGTGGAATGGAGACATCTGTTTCAGTATTTACTGTGCTCAATGCCAGTAACATTCAGCATGATGATGTACTAGCAAACGCAGCCCTCCTGGGTTCAGCCAGGAGAAGGCTGCCCTCCCACCTACACAAGTGTAAGTATGCGAGTGTGTGCCATAGTGTATTATGGGAAAAAATGAGTTGCTCCTGCTATCCCTCCTCCCGTTTCCCTCAGCCCTCCACTCCCACACTCCAGGAAGCACGAGAGAGCCAGGAGCTGACCCTGATCCAGTGCCGTGTTTTCCAGCCAGCCCGGCCAAGCTGGATCGAGACCCACTGTCTGTGCATGCCTGTAGTGCCTTAGAGTCAGCGTGTGTCGCTTTGTCTGGGTCAGATGTGCCTGCGTTTCTCGCACCGACCTCTGAGGAACTTTTTAAAAGCATTTCAAGTGCCGTTAAGAATGATTTCTGTCACACTGTACAGTTTCGATTTCTTGTTAGCTGTGACTGATTAAACGGTAAATGGGGGTTAACCGTTCCCATAACATCCATCCCCTGCTGACAACTCCTTTGCATGACTCACAGTCAAGAGGGTTTTAGAGAAAAGTGGAAAAAAAATGTAAGAATTCCTAATTTTTCTTGGTTTAAAAGCAACAGTTAAGTTGTTCACCCCCACCTCTGGAAAGAGTGCATTGTGATGGCTGTTGGGACAGATTCCCCCTGGACTGGAGATGCCTGAGGGAGCAGTGAGGTTTTGACCTCCATCATCCGTTTTCGTTATTTTCGATGTCAACAACATGTGTACTATTTCAACTCAACGTGTGGCCCGAAATTCAAAACTGGGGATCTGCTGTTGTACCCTGGAGGGTCACATGCCATGAATTGTTTCAATAAACACAGTCTCATTTAAAAGTATTGTATTTATATGGGGCTAATACCTTTCAGACATATCTGATGCTATAATGCCTCAATCCATTATGTGTATAACAAAATTAATTAAAAAAAAAAGATAAAAAATAAATCCAAAAAGGCATACGACTAACTCCAGATGTGAGCTGTTTAACAAGCATGAACATCTGCACATAATACAATGGGAGAAACTAATCTGTAACAAATGTGCATTAACACATTTTAAATGGCATTTAGCATTCACATTGTAACAAACAATATTAGATTTTGGTAAGTGTGCTATACTTCAAAAGTTTTAAGCAAAGGGTTTTATTCAATGCAACCTCTCCATTTAATCTCTGATTGGGCAGAATATTTCTGCAAAGTGATTTATAGCACATAGTGTGAAATATGTGTGCTAAACAACAGATAACAGTTGTCAATGGGAGCACAAATTCTTGGTTCAACACGATAGAGTTTATCTGAAATAGTGAAATACCATGAAATATTACTCACAACCACAAAAGCACAAAACACGCAGAAAATACAATGATGAGAAAGAATGAATCATTCACCAATCTAGCATCAAAACCCATCATAAAACGAGATACACGGATTAAATGTCTCCGCCACGCTATAATAATCTTCAGGCATTAGTATGAGACTACAATTACACATAGCTAAAACTGGAAATTCCACCCACAAGCTTCTGGCAATTATCAACACTTATGGTGTTTATCGGTAACTTGCAAGAATAGATCATGCCGACATAAAAGTCATAAGCTAGCAATATCACGTCAAAAATCAAAAATGATCTGGTGGTGATTAAACAGCAAATACCGTAAGGAAAACGTTTCTCCAGATCTCGCCACCATGCGTGTTTTTATTTGCTTATTAATTGCATTCTCCTTTTCCTCCACATTGTGTTTTCTTTATCTCCCCCGCCAAGTAAAACTAAAGTTCAGGCCATCCATGTACAATGACCGATGATGAAGCCTCATATTACACAGAGCAGCCTAATATCGTCCGGTATATGCATTTACAAATACGTCTGGAGCTCAAATTCCGCACAGCTTTTGAACTCAGCCAGCAGTCATCAGCAATGGACGGCGTACAGGTGGTATGCGTTTCATTTTGTGCACAGTCCAGACCTTTTGTGATTTGTCATTAAAAACACACACACATACATACACTCCCAGTTCTCCTGGCATTCTGTAAATGAGGATGTAGTCTGATACAAACACAGGAGAAAACTGGCAGAAAAGCAGCAGCCTTTGTTCAGATCATCGCAGCCATCATTAATAGGCGAGGAGCGGCATCATCTAAAGGTAGTCGATAGTGATGGCTTTGTTTATATCAAAACAGAAAATGCCACTTAAGCCACCCCATAACCAACAAGAAAGAGTCCATGAATCCCTGTTGAATTATAACACTACATCTGGAGGGTCCTTCCGTGAGTTAGCCACTAGAGAGATATGTCCAGCAAGGTGATTCTCATAGGCCTTCAGTGGATCTTCTACGGCACTGGTCACCAAATGGTGGACTCTGGTCTGCATTCAGAGCAAACTACAATTGGATCTGAATCTCTTGATTCCCCCCAAGTTGTCAAAAGTTATTGCCAGGGAACCCCTCTAGTCAGCAAATTTTACCGCTGGGAATTCCCTCTGCAGTTGGAAAATTTTATTGTCAGGGAGCCCCAACTCTACATATTCTTACAGATGCAGTGGATCTTGTCTTTGTGTTGCTGCTGGAATTTGGAAGTTGGGATCCCTGTTCTAGGGGGGACACTTGTCAGACCGACGCCAAGCTCACTGATTGGCTAATCCGACACACGTTCCCCCTCCGGCCAGTACAGAAGTCAAAGTTCTCATGTCCTGCTACGGGGTTTATGAGGCAAGAAATGACTACTGTGACAAAACAAGAAAGTGAGAAGAAAACGTAAAAAAACGCTCATGCACAGCACAGACAGGCATAGTGCAGTCGCTAACATTTCGGCTGATGTCTTCAACAAAGAAAATGCTTGCTGATATTAGCATTTCTGGTGTCTTATCAGTAGTCACTCAAAGACAGGCTGTATGGTTTCCCAGAAGAGAGCAAGTCCCTAAATAACAGCTATTTCCCACACTGCTAACATGTATCAGAACAGGACGTGTAGCTTGACCAAACTCATAAACATAATTGTGAGGGATTAATCACAATGCTGTTGAAGATACACAGAAGGGTGGCAGCCCAATGTTCCTGAGGGCTAAACATGCTTCTGACCATCACATTTGGTTTTACCGAGTCACCTTGAACTGGGAGAAAAAAATAATGCGATGATACCCTCTCTTGTCTACATTGTCTCTCTTGTCTACATTCCAGGGTCTGCTCAATCTTTATCGAGACAAAAATTTGATTAACCTAATTGTTGTAAGTCATCTTCCTTCCCATTCTAATAATCAGATAGGGGGGCCCCTGGTGGTCACTGGGCTGGAAGCAACCACTTAATTCACTAATGCCTTTGATTGAACCAAAATATCAATATACCCAACAGTTGAACAGCCTCTATTTTTAAGGTATGGAATAACGAAGGCGGCACAGCTGAGAGCAGTCAGAGTACGTAGACAAAATTATATTGGGGATGGCATGAAAAGTTCAGATCTGGTACAGACGGACATTAAGGAAAGGAAATTAGCTGGTTCCGTTTCTCTCCAGTTCAGGTATCATTTTAATCTGCAGTAAGTCTGCTTTCATTCAGCATGGGCCTCCTTTCAACTGTCAAGCTCAAATGAACGCAGTTCCACTCAGACAGGCCCTAGACACAATTGATGGAGTTTTAATGAGGCCGCCACTGTGCCCCCCCACCCCCCAGAGCTCCAAGAGTGACTGGAATCTCGATGATGCTCCTTCGCCTACCCACAATCAAGCCCAAAACTATTCAGCCAGCTTAACCAAATCCATCGTCTAGAACTCCGTGCCAATTCATTACTTCCTAGTCTTGGGTTACTGCCAGCGTTGTTCTTCTTGATGATGGCCCTGGTTAGCATCCTGCATAAGATCCACAGTGCATGTCTACACTGGAAAGTGCATTTTGAACTGTTCGGATGCACACAGGATTTCCTGTAGGCCACAAGTAATGGGGCTTGTGGTCACGTCACAGTACAAGTGGGTTTAATACTCATAGGAAACTTGCTTTTAGCCAGCTGTTGTGTGAACCTGCAGGTATTCAGAGTATGTCGAGCAGTTTTCCACTGGGTCGGAACTGTGGAAGGTTCCTGCTTTTGGGATTCAACCCCCCTCCCCGTTTTAATCTAGTGAGAGCTCCCTTAAGGAGAACTGCTTCCATTTAAGAGTTTGCAAGGAACTCTTTCGGGTCAAGTAGCCTGGGAAGACAAGGCTAGCAAGTCCTAAAATCACTCTTTTTAAATAAAAGTACTTCCCAAAATATCAGGAGAAAATAATCACGCATCATAGATTCACCACACAAAGGAAAACAAAATAATCAAAGCAACAGGAAAGAAATAAACCAAACACTACATGAGATCAGTTGAAGACTTCAGCTCCTCTTTGAAACGCATGCCAAGCAGCTCCACAGGACACTGCCAGATAGAGATCATCCCAGAGTATCAGAAAACCTACTGATTGGGAGGATTGCAGAGTACGGACTCGCTACGGGAAGCGTAATCAGGACAGAAGAAGCACAAAGCAGATCCCCTGAAACCTTATTGTTGTTAAACTGGATTTAGCAAAGAAAATCCACACAGACATCATGCTGTAAGGTGGCAAGTCCTTACAAGTAAAGCCAACATGACTGCCATCTGGGCAGCGGAATAATACACAAAAAGTTTCAGTCGTCTGGAAAATAGGGGAAAAGTATAACACTTCCCCTACTTATATTACTCAAAAGTTACTTACAGCAGAATACTCTCCAGAAGATGTTTAGCAGACATCTCCCTATGCTACAATCATAATATGACCACTGTAGGTGAAGGATGTCATGCCAATAGAAACAATTATTTTTTATATAAAAACATCATTACAAATTACAATTAAAGACTATATGAAAATTTCATATACAATATGAAAATTCTTTAATTTCGAAAGTGTTATCCTCAGATTCAAATGAAGCATTGTAATTATGCATTGTCTGAAATGATAAATGTACCGGTCAGAACCAACCCATGTCATTAGGGAGATGTTACTGTCAGTCCTCTGTGCCAATGCCCCCCCATTATAAAGGGAGACCTTTGTAAGAACAGCTGTACAGTAACCTTGGTCTCCAGTTATCATTGTTACAAAAAGGTGTTCATGTTGAAATATAATCCATAAATTAGGGTGGAAACACCCAACAATCATTTGGTCCCTGACATTTCAAATCTTTAATGCACAGAATTTGTGTTTAATCTAGCAGATATGAACAAATTACAGTAAGCAAAACAATAAAAAACAAATCAAAAAGGCACATATGGATATTTAAATAGATCAGACAAAACTGTTACTTCAATTTGTGCATTCAGTTTTTGTTTTTTTTACTGATTCAGAGTCATACATATTCAGTGTTTCTCTGATCACATTTTTCATTGGTGCTTACACAATCCAAAAAATTACTAGATTGCATTGATGCAGCAACATGTATAATAAAATACATTATAAGAATATATCTGGTCTGTATTTATGTCCATTCGCTCCAAAGTTCTGGTGTTTTTACGACGGTTTTTGGAATTTTTCAGTCACAAAAGAAACAGTCCAGGTGTGAACTTGCAACGGAGCATATCATAATATCAGTCGTATTAAAGGCAGCCTTGACTGCTTTTAAGAACTTTGATTCAAAAATCCTGTTTTCATATTTTCTGGATATTTTTATACATGTTTTATGCTAGCAATGGCTGTAGGAAATTAGATGGTGTATCAAACATGCACTAATGTGTGCAAGAGCAGAATCCAGACAGAAGAGTCAATTAATAGTGTGTCCAATTGGAAGAAAAATAACAGCAGAAAGCAAAAAAAGAGGCATTATGTAACGTTGGAACACGCAGACTCACTAAACCTAATGGAATACACATAAAGTGCATAAAATAAATGTCAAGTAAAAATAAGCATGGAGTGCTGTATAGTAGAAACTTCATGTTACATGACAAATATGAAGACAAACAGTTTCAAAACAGCAAAGATGACAAGTAGGAAAGTGTTGAGAAATTGCAAGAAGTAAAAATCAAAAATTAAATGATATAAACTAAAAATAATCTACTTGTTAAAGTCCTCATCTGAGAAATGCCTGGTGCTTCAAATTAAGCAGAGTCACTGACATCAGAATGACCCGCAAGCAAAAGTAAAACAATAAAACTTCAACAGACACTCGTTATGCAAGATAACGAAACCCAACGACAGCTATGGCTGCTGAGGGGTTACTGGGGATTCCAGTGTGTATAAGGCGGATGCAGTTTCACCATCACAGCTTTTTAAAAACTGACTGCAGCCTTCGTCAACTCTGTACAAAAAATACAAATGTAATATATATTGGGCATGACATTTTCACTGCAATTTTCGACAGCACTTTAAGGATGTTCATTTTCACGTCGAGGGATAATACACCAAAATACAAAACAGCACATCCATTAATTATCTACGTCTATATCTATTTTATTCACCAGCTTGAAGCCAGCAGACACCAAACATTAAAATAAACTTAGACTACTCATAAAGTATTAAAATAACTGTTTGGAACACATTTGAAACACAATACTAAATGCTATATAATTATGTATAAAGGTGAATATATATATAGTGTAAGGCTTTTACAAGAAGGTGGTATCGCTGTTGCAGGTTATGAAACTGCAACAAACAAGCACATTTCTGCACTGAAGTAAAGCAACTGGTCATCATGGTTATTTAATGGTTACCTCAAGGTCTAAGATACATAGTTTTAGTGAAAACCACATGCAAAATACGACAGGAAAATAAAGTCAAACAAGAGAAAATTAAAAGCAACCCAACCACAAATTGCTAACTGTATGAGGAGTCATACAAACTATATATTTGTGTGTGTGTGTGTGCGCACACACACACACATACACATATGTCTGTGTGTGTATATTTTATTACATATGTGTGTGTGTGTGTTTTTAAACCATTATCAAAATATTAAGCCTGGCCTCAGCTGAGATCTGATTCGTGAGGAGGGGGGACATTCCTAAGCATGACCTGTGAAGGGCTCCCCGGTTACTCAAAATGGCTCAAGTGGCCCAGTCATGCCCCAGCCCCCAACGTCTGGCTGAGCACGTCAGCATGTCTGAGCACCAAGAGTCCAGCACAAGGCTCTCATTGTTAGGCTGAAGCGATGAGGAGGTAAGATGCAGTAGAAGAATGAGCTGACCCTCTTACTGCCATCTGCATAGCTGTACATTACATGGGCTCTAGTTTCAGGGCTTCTGAAAAGATGAGCTGGTGATTATCCAACAAATTGTGTTTACTGATGTGGTTTATAGCCACACGTGAAATTCAAGAGGTAAAATAATATTTTATTTTTGTGAACAAACAACTCATAGAAATTCTCGTTACCTGCAACGCCCTTCCAGCCGGCCCGCCTGATCTGCTCGTGACGCCCTTCCGGCCGGCCCGCCTGATCTGCTCGTGACGCCCTTCCGGCCGGCCCGCCCACCCTCGTGCCCGTGACGCCCTTCCAGCTGGTCCGCTTGACCTGCTTGTGACGCCCTTCCTGCCGGCACGCCCTTCTGCCTGTGACGCCTTTCCGGCCGGCCAGCCCAAACTGCTTGTGACACCCTTCCTGCCCTGCCCGTCCTCCTGCCCATGACGCCCTTCCAAAAGGCCCACCCACCCGTCTTCCTGCCCCTAACGCCCTTCAAGCCAGCCCGCCCGCCCACCCTCCTGCCCGTGACGCCCTTCCGGCCCGCCTGCCCTCCTACCCATAACGCCCTTCCAGCCCATCTGCCTTCCTGCCCATGACGCCCTTCTAGCCGGCCCGCCCTCCTGCCCATGACGCCCTTCTTGCCGGCCTGCCCGACCTGCGTGTGATGCCCTTCCGGCCTGCCCTGCTGCGGTACTACTGTTCATCCTGCTGGCAGAATCAGCACCATCACCTGCCATCTGCCCTTGCATTGAGAATCAAATCTTAAAATCGGGACAGTGCGAACTGGAACTTTGGCATCTTGTTCATTTGACTTCCCCTGCCGGCCCCTGGAGGATGGGCTCCCCCTTTAAGTCTGGTTGCTACCAAGGTTTCTCCCTTCTAGGGTGTTTTTCCTTGCCACTGTCCCTGGCTTGCTCACAGGGGGCTTTTGGTAGGGATAATGAAAAGCGCTTTGAGATAATGTAATGTTGTGAAAATACGCTACACGAACAGAAAAGAACAGGAGCCATTTCCAAAAGAGAATGAATTCTTATCAATGAAGGTCCATGCTTTTCTGCCAAGCCTTTTGATTGGTGGAAAGAGGGTCATGAGAACAACACAATCCTTATCAAACCTGTTTTGTTGCCTTGGCATTCCTTCTAAAGGGGAGGCATCCAGAGTGTGAATAGAGGTCAGAAGCTTGGCATATCTGTGCTGTTCACATAACACGGAAGATCAGCATTATACAGCATCGCCAATTTGGGCTGACTCGGACACATCTGGTTCTGTTAAGCGGATTTGGTTGCCTGCCAAATTTGAAAATAACTTACAAAAAGCTACAGGTATTCAGAACATATTTCATAATTCACCAACACCCTTTGGAGTAGCTTCATGAAACATAAAATGATGAAGATGTGGCGCAGAAAGTCTCATCAACACCTGTGACATTTCAGCAGAGCCAGCATGGTTAAGAGACAGAATTATTTTGATTTCAGCTTTCATCAGCATAAAACCTAGGAAATGTCAAATGATTGCTAAAATGATACCACTGTTGCTTAGTGACAGCACACAATTAATATTTATTACTAATGTAAAGCTGGATGTTAATATGGCACAAGAGAATGTAGGGGTACTGGATCTGTCTGGGTAATACAGGGGAATGTATAAGCTTGCAATACACTTAACAAAACAGGGTCCCATTGTTTCTGTTTTGTTTTTTTTACAGAGAAACAAATTGTATTCATCATCCATATTAATCTGAATTTACAGTTTTTACACTGTCAGAAAAATAAAGAGTACAGCCCTGGTACAGTTTTGTTCCCCAAGGTACAAAAAACATTAATGCACCCCCAATGGTACAAACTGTAAGAAACATTATACCCCACATTAACAATAAAAAAAATGAATGTAAGGTAGCATGCTTAACAGCCGTATATTTACAGGAAATTTGACCTAATTTACCTAATTAGAAGTAGGAGAAAAGCGGCTAAAAGAGAGAAAGACGTCAAATACTTTCCGGTGGAAACCCAGCGCTTTATTTTATTCAAAACACAGAGAGAAAAATGACAGCTTACAGCCAAAACCTACAACCTCAGCAAAAACAGCAGGAACATCCAACGCTGGGAAAGGGGCCAAAATGTAAGAGGGTGTGGACACATCTGGAAACAAATCCGCTGTCTTCCCAGAATGTGGAATTAATGTCCCCCATCCCCAATTACCTTTGTTCTTAAGCTAAGTGAATGTAGCAACCCAGGGCTCACCAAGGTCACCACGCAAACCAGCAGAAGGGGGTGGCCAGTCACCACACTTCCAACACTTTAGAGTTTATCAAAATATCAGCTTGTCCCCCCGGTCCTCATACCTTCCTGTTTTTCTGTTCACTAACAAAAGAAAAAAAAGTTGGCCGTTTTCTCAAGAAGGTTTCAAATTGTGTGTGGGATGTAGTATGTAAGGGAGAGGACACACCAAAATGCTGGATTCTAACAAAAATAAACTGTATACATTCTTTATAATCAACTGCTTTGTTTATGGTCTGGCCTAACCTACGAAATATTTCCAGCTCACAAGCTGTCAGAAACAGATTTCTGATTAATATGCTGAAATCCTTTTAAAAATCAAGTTGGTATACATCCATCTATCCATCTTCCAACTGCCGGTCCAGTAAAAGGAAAGCAAAGCTGGAACATGCAGTTGTTTTATATGTATGTTACGTATTCAGCAGATGGGAGAAGAAAAAACAAATAATAATCACCATATGCTGTCTTTGCCTGAACATAAATGGGTCATTTTCTCTCTGTAAACAATGCAGTAGACAAACAACCATCAGTGATTCCTCCATCTTAACTAAGGTTCAAATAGGAGTATAGGAGTGGAACAAGGCAAAATCGCCTACTAGAGAGATTGCAGTTGGTCCTCCTACCTGGGTTCCCACTGCAATAGTTAAAAACAAAATGGGATTTTATGGGGGATATTTGGCTTGTGATTATTGGAAGAAACCAGTTAATAACTTAATAGTTCTAGATTGGCCACCATCCTGCTCACATCAGACAAAACAAAAATAAAAGAAAAAGAGTATCCATCACAATCAGAATGGAGGATAGAAGAATATGTGAGTAAAGTGAACATCAGATTGGACTACTACTACAGTCATAAGAAACATTCAGCTTCAAAAACCAGTTAGTTCACTCAGGCGACAGATAGTTACAGGGAGCGAGAAGCAGAAAAGGGACAGACACCTCCCTGTAAAGATACTTCATTATAATGCACCTTCTTCAAAGTGTCTGCCGTTCACATGGCCTCCACTGAGAATTACAATACAATATCTATTAAAACAATAAGAACGGTGTTCTTCTCATCCCGAAGTACCAGAAAAATATTTCAGGCTAAAACATCCCCTCTCTTAGCTATTCATTAATTTCTCCTGGTCACAGAAAAGCACACGCACTAGAGGAATTTAACTGCTTGGTTTGGAAAGACGGTGATTAAGTTTGGAAATCTCAGTGTCACATGCTACGAGTGCTTTTAGCAAGCATGGCTGGAAATGGACAAACATAATGAGAGACAAAACAGCCCACTATGAAGTTCAAATGGTAACAATGGAGAACGGTGGCTCGACCACCATGGGTAAGAGCTTGATTTCTGTCCCGTGTTTGCACGTTCTTCCCATGTTTGTGTGGTTCTTGTGTGTGTGTGTGTGTGTCTCACCCCTTACTTGGATAGGCTTCAATCTTCTTGTGACCCTGGACTGGCTAAGTTATGGAAGACGTGTTGTTAGTCTAAAAAAATTATTGCAGAGGCACAAAAAAAATCACTACTATCTCAAATATTGATCTGGGATTGAAAAAAATATGAGATGCATTTTCCTGTACAACTCCTCCCACCCTCAGGGCCAACCTCTTAAAGAGCAAAGTGCCCATTAATCTGTCAGCATATTACCATGCAAACGACGGCCAGTTTGAACATGACAGAGAAATCCCCTCGCTAACACTGCTAACCGGCTATCCAAGAGTCAGCAAGGAACTAATGACATTGGATAAATCACTGGAAGATCCTTAAATATATTAAGCTATGCCAGAGTAAATTTCACTTTATATAAATCAAAGAAGGCTAAAATACCAATAAAAGTATGCTAACTAGCGCGCGTCACGCTGAACCAGCATGTTAAATGGATTCTACTCGGATAATGTAATGAGTTGGCTGCAGGTCACACTGGCTTTAACACCATTTCCAATTAAAATCAATTTTCTTTGATGACGACAAACCTATAGGCGCCTTAAATCATTCACATTCATCCGATGACAATCCTCCCGTCAGATCAAAACCGAAGCAAAGTTACATTTAGGCAAAGGAAAAACATCACATCTTTTGTCAGCTTTTTATCGTTTTACACGTCTATCCGCTTAACATCTAGATACAGAAAAAAGTGCCCATATAATGTGCGTGTAATAAATTTCTGCTTGCATGTGATTATACCTGGAGCAATAGATGCAGCAGTTTCCAACCCAAATAATGATTTCAATTAAACGTAACCCAGCTGGCCCTGGGCCCCCCCCCCCCCAAGGCCTGGAATTGTCCACACTTGTTGAGAATGATATATTTCAAGCTAGAGACGTCATCTTTGCAGATGCTGCCTGAACTTCCAGACTATATTCTAATTTACTTAAAGAGACAGTTCAACAAAACAAATCACCCATTCATGGAAACGTATTCTTCGCGCCTTAAATCAGGCCTTGTTGCCTGAAGCCAAATACTGCAAATTCAACCTGTCTACAGTCTTTAAAAAAAGGATTGCACAGCACTGAGTATTAGACAATTGTGAAGGTAAGAATTCACTTGAAGCTCATTTAGAAATGGCACTCTGGGTAACTTGTGTGTGCTGAGAGGCCACGGCAAGGAATTACGACTGTGTGGCCTTCAGATCCTCTTGATTGTGAGACCAGAATGTCAGTCAATGAGGTTTCTCATTAGCAGGAATGTGTAGGGCAATAAGGGGCATGGCGGTTTTCTTGGGAGGGACAGTCAACTGACTTCGTCTATTCACATCAATTTGATGCAATAGCCCTTTTATCCTCAACACCATATAGACACTATTGTTAGTTGCTGTGTTTCAAGAGCCCAGACTCCACTTGACAGCAATCCCACAATCCCAAGGACCTGTAATCTCCTTGCATTTGATCCTCTTGAATTCTGGTGCATCAGTCCCACATGTGTTTATATTTATGTGAAGCCTGCTCCTTGATTTTATATTTACATTGTGTTGGCACCAGCCCCACCTTGTCCCCATCTAAGCCCTTCGAAAAATAAGAATTGCGAATAAACCCACTCCTCGCTGGCAAGTTCCCGTGTCGCTTGGGTCTGTTCGCTATTCCGGCCAAAGACGTTCTCAGCACTGTCGCATGAGCGCATGTCTGAGCTGCTGATAATATGTTTTGCAGATATGTTTTCAGCATCTGTACTCTCATCCAGCTTAGGATATAGGACATACTAAGTCTGTTAAGCTGTTCTGCTAGCGCACAGTGGAGGACATGGTGGCAGTCTAAGCAACGTCACTCCCAAATCCCAGCTGGATGACTCTGGTAGCTAAATCAGGGATTAACTAGCATCAGTCACCTGGCAGGCGTCTACTGAGAATTGTACCATATCCTGTCAACAACTACCTATAAGAAACCCAATAGGGACTGAGTTAGACTTACCCATCACATCCCTTCTCAGTTGGGTAAGCTTTTGTCATATGACTAGAGGCATGACAACAGGGGCATTAAAAACAGATCAGACAAGCGAAAGGCAGGGTACATAGGGTGAGTTAATGACTGAGGTATTCCCTTCACCTGGATACGACTCAACTGAATACATAGTCTGCACCGCAAGACTCTGAGTCATCAGATTGTATCTGAGCATCATCAGGGCTATAGATCAAATGTTCCCTGAGCAACAGGGAGATGGAGAGATGGGGAAAAAATAAAGAGAAAGAAGGAGAAAGAGAAAATGCGTTTGCATCTGTCTGTAATAAGAGTAGCGTCGGGAAGGCCGTCTGAGAAGCAGAGACCACATCTGGTTCTGACATGCCTTCTTGCTCAGCTGGAGGAATCGGTCACATAATTCTTACAGCTGCCTACAGACTCTCTCAATTCCACCTTATAACTCTATATCAGATCAGGCTATACATATATATAGTATACTACGTGTACTACGGGTTCTAACTTTTTGATACCGTTTTCAGAATGCGAGAGGCCATTAAAAAAATTGAAAATACTGTATATAATTTATATTTGGAAATAAACCATCTCCTCCTCAAAACCCCAGTGTTCTACAACCCAGTGGAACCAGTACCAGAACCTATAATATACTACATAACATTATACTCTATATATTTCATATAATGTATTAAAAATCCTTGCATCAAACAAAACATTTAATTACTGCTGTTATCTCCTGTGTGAAAATCAAGTTTGAATTATCATGCAGCCACCGTCAGGAACGGGCAGGCTGGGAAAATGAGACATTTCACAGGAATAGGAAAGATCCGGAAGGAGCTGTTAAAGAAAGAATTACAGTACAAGGTTTCCTTTATACATTCCCCACCCGAACTTCGGCTCCAGATATCCGGTGCACTAAATTACTCTCTACAGGTTCTCTTTTCTATGGTGTCTTGCTGCCAAGCAGTACGGATATGCTATCAGGGGTCTTTACCAAAGAAAAAAATTGGATACCTGAACAGGAAGCCTAAGAAACATACTACACAACAGGGTGGTCTTTATAAAAAGAGACCCCACAAAATTCACAGGTCCACACCATAAACGCGAGAGGCATAAAACCACTGCATTTCTGTTAAAGAAATCGTAAGAAACCAGGCATAACTGGTCAGCATGTACAAGTATTCACATGCCAAGCAGGAAGCAAAGAAACAAATAAAAACTTATCCATCCCCAGGTCAGAGCCGACGGCGGTAAATGTTATTTTAACAACTTTAATAACCCTTGACTGAAATAAAACAAGTCTATTTTGATTTGGTTCCACAAGAAACAAGGAAATCTCACTCTAAATAACCCCCCCTGCAAACATACACTTTTTTCTTTTTAAAAGGTGAAAATTGTTACTGCATGTGTGGGAGGGGGAATTACAATAAGTAAGGAGTGATTTCTCCCAAGAAGGAAAATTGAAATGTGAAATTTCTTGCAATTAATATCTTGCAAAATATGCAATATTGCTTATTGCAAACCATATAATACATACAATATACATACAAATTATTTTTATATATAAAATGCATGCAAATGTGTATGCAAACAGAAAAATGAACTGCAAGCAAAATTGACCCAAGGTTAACGATTCTGATTGCAAGAGTCCACGACCTTACCTGTGGTGTCTAAATAAACGCTGAAATGTATTTATTTTTTAATTTTACGCAACAGTTTTACTCCACATTTAAACAATGAGTCTGTTCATCTGGTGAGGATAATTCTCCCTACAGCAGCAATGACTCAACTCCACAAGAGTTTAAACTGTCATTGTTCACATGGATAGAAAGAAACAAAGAATTACAGCAAAGCTAACTTGGCAGGAGCGCAAGATAAGAGTACCATAACAAGGTATTCCCCTTGTAATTCAGCACCGGGCGCCAGTGCTCACCTCGTTATTCAGAACCAGGCGCCGGTACTCCCCTCATTATTCAGTACCGGGCGCCGGTACTCCCCCCGTTATTCAGAACCGGGCGCCGGTACTCCCCCCGTTATTCAGAACCGGGCGCAGGTACTCCCCCCGTTATTCAGAACCGGGCGCAGGTACTCCCCCCGTTATTCAGAACCGGGCGCCGGTACTCCCCCCGTTATTTAGAACCGGGCGCAGGTACTCCCCTCATTATTCAGAACCGGGCGGCGGTACTCCCCCCGTTATTCAGGACCGGGCGCCGGTACTCCCCCCGTTATTCAGGACCGGGCGCCGGTACTCCCCCCGTTATTTAGAACCGGGCGCAGGTACTCCCCTCGTTATTCAGAACCGGGTGCAGGTACTCCCCTTGTTATCTAGCACCAGCAGATATTGAGAGGTGCCAGTCAGGAGAGCCATTAGGCCTAAGTTTGGGGGGCTTTAGCCTAAGTGTTCCTTAGCCCCTTAGGCTTCAGTCATGAATAGCTTTTTATATTATACATTAGTTTGCCATCAGCCCCCCCCCCCCCCAGTAAAGACACAGCCTCCACATTCGTTAATTTCTAACTACACCCCCGGTATTTCTGAAGAAAAAACAAAGAGGTGCTGGTGCTGGGTACTAGTAAGTACCCACCCACTTCTAGTAGCGGTCATGACAGGGTCTCAACCTGTGTACCCTTAATTCCCAAAAGTTCAGGCACAAACATGGGTATGATGCTAGTGGTGTGAATCATACACTTTATTGGGAGATTCTACTACAAAAGACAAACACATAACTGCAGCTGAAGTGTTTTCATTACTGACTGTCGACACCCTGTCAAATAAAAAAAATGTCGACCTCAACTCATGTCCTCATTTCCAGGTTTGCCTCTTACCAATCAGGTGATACATTCCCTGACCTCACTTCCAGGACACTGTTAGTGATGATGTCACCACAATGAACAGGAACAGACAAAACATAACTGAAGTTCCTTTCACACACTAGAAAGGGGGAGGGGGAGGTGTCCTAAGAGAGACTTTCTGTAAAGTAAGCATCTGCGGAATGGGGTGTGTTTTAATACTGATCCAGTCTGTGGTAGAATACTCCAGAGGCCACAAAAACAAAAAAAAAAACAATGAAAAACAGAAATATGCAGAGATACTGGTTAAATGGAACCGCGTAACAATAAACTTTCTGTTTCCCATTAAAGTTCCGAACCTGACAGCAATTTCCATCCCCACCTGCATGCGGATGCAAAAGGAGTCATGCCTTAGCAGAGGGCACATGTGACGTGACCTTTGACCTCTCTCACAATGCTGCTGCCAGAGCCCAGCTTTACCCCCATCAGGGATCGCTACTCCCCCGTACTCGCCTCCATCACAAAAACAAGGCTGAGAGGATATAAACTCCCCTTCCACCACCATCCCTTTGGACCTCAAGGGTCTTGACATTTGTGCTTGAAACAAACGGCCCTGGAAGCCAGATTGTAAAGTCAGAGCAGAGCGGCTTCCCGTGCAAAATGATCTCTGGGCCTCATTAGTGGTCTGTGATAAACAAGAGGACGCCCGGCCAAATCAGACACGTTGGGTTTTTCTAAATAACTCCTCACTTCCTTGGAAGCCCCCTCCCCCCATGGAGACACCTCCCCTTCATTGTCTCACCAATGCGTACTCTACAGGTCATAAATACATCCATCCATCACTTATCCAGGTCTGGGTCGTGAGGGCAGCAGTCTGAGCAGAGATGCCCAGACCTCCTTCTCTCCAGCCACCTCCTCCAGCTCCTCCAGGGAGACACCCAAGCATTCCCAGGGCAGCCGTGAGATATGATCTCTCCAGCGTGTCCTGGGTCTGCCCCGGGGTCTCACATTAACTCGAATCAGCAGAGTTAGTACAGCCCCTGCTTGTATTCATAGATATTTGCATGTATGCATGACGTCATGATTTTTGGCGGTTCTAGGGTCAGAGGATTTCCAGGGCGCAGCCCAGGAGCCCTCACGCATCACATGACATAGTAGGGACAGAGATGGCCGGTGGACACATCCCCCCCCCAGTTACATAGGGACCCCGAGTCTCACCCCCCACCCCACCACTTTAGAGGGGTTAAAAACAAAACAAAATAGGGTTAGATATCTAAATGTTTGAACTCATCCAACTGTGTCGACCATCATATGTTGCTGTAGGTAGGAGTTCACGCACATGCACTCCCACTATTTCCCTTTAGCTATGTGTGGAGATAGACACAGTAAAGCGCACACATTCTTATTAGCCTACACGTGGCTTTAAAATTTTCCACTTCCACGATGATTTACCGATTTAATGAAGGATAAATAACTCAAACACTCATGTCACCTTCTAAAACATGTGTGCATTCTGTTTGTATTCTGCTGTATGATTTTACAAATTATATGCCATTTGATTAGGGGGTGCAAACGATCAAAGCAGAATCTCATTTAGGCACCAGAACAGCCAGATCTGGCCCTGCCTTTGCTTACTGTGTGGTCTCCCCAACTTCAGAAATCTCTCCTTCTCCCCTGTAACATAGTGACAGTGACTACAAGACTGATTGTAAACAAAGAAAGTTGGGACTTTGCCGAAAACGTTCAGGGCTACTGGCTCTCCCTTTGATTTCAAAGGGCACTCGTACACCAAGGGTATGGGGGAGAAAAGCATTCTGGGATAACGGACTGTGTGAACATTTCCACCATGACCAGGACAGTCTGCCTCACACCTCAAGGCCCTACACAAAGACTCCCCAACCCTCACAAAGTGCTGAGCACCAAGGATGGTAGGTCTGGACTCCATGGGCTTTACCTCTCTCCCTACCACCCTCACTGCTTTAACCACACTGTAAACAAACGTACCGTGTGGAAACTAAACAGCTTCCTCTATCTGTGGCTCCTTCCTGTAACAATGTCTTTTTCCACACAAAAGACCCAATGATAAGAACCGGTCGTGACACATTTCTTAGAATAGTATAATTTTTTTTTATTTGTCATATTTTATTTTACCCAGAAATGTGTAACAATAAGTTCATCCGTCCATATATCCATTCATTTTCTGTAACTGCATGTATTAGTCAGGGTTGCGGTGGGTCCAGAGCCTATGGGCACAAGGCAGGGAATAACCCAAAACCGGGCGCCAACCCACATATGCAGGGCACACACACACACATCGGTCACTCACACACCAGTCACTCACACACCATTCTCTCACAGGGGAAATGGTAGAAGCACACAGTCAGGAGTGACGCCTGAAAGTGTATAATGAAGAAAAAAAAATACTGTTACAATACATATGCAGCAGAAGAAATTAGGTTTTTGAGGTCCAAAAAATAGACCTATCAGAAGTAGCTATAAAAATTTTGAAAGTTAGCGCAATATATGCTGTAAGTGTACTTGATGAAAAGTAGTGAGGCACCAGGAAGGATCTGTCCATTATTTAAAGGTGATCACTTCTGAGGAGCTCACAGATAACGCAAACAGACCCAAAGAGTCACAATAACGTCAACACTGATGTGACCGGGAGCGGCAGTAGCGATACACTGAACTTTTAAGGTAGGAGGTGGAATGTGGTATCGGAAAAGGCCTGTCGAGAGATTTTATTGGCCTCGCACACACCATGAAATATAAACCAGACTATATTTAACCACCTTCGCCTGGAGACAGTCTACATGCAGGCAAGGGGTTTAGTAACGAAACAAAGCAGAACAGCAGTGTCCTGTAACACATACGGCTGTTACGGCTTGCGTTCATACCGTGAAGTACCAATTCAAAGGCCTTCATGTTTGCTTGTTTGGTTTAAGCACAGTTGAAGCTTAATCCATATCCATATTTTCCACTCAGTATCAGCTAAATTCCCCTGGGGCTGATAATGTAGACTCTCTGTTTAATGACCAACCTGGGGTGCTTCTCGCCCAGTGTGACATGGGTAATAGTATTTCTATCTATTGTTGAGAAGAGAAAAGTCACTAAATGAGCAATTTCAGCTCATAAGTATACCTACTTTTCAATTGAACACTGTTGGATTGTATTCTCGTACCTTTACACTAACTATTTGAACGTACGCATAATTTTTATATGTACATGTTGCACGCGCACACACACACACGCACATACATAGAATGAACCAACTGTCTGCTACTGAGCCAACCAATCACAGCATTCCAGATTACACCCCTAAACAGAGTCTGATTCTTAAACTAAAAAAAAACACTGAAAGTAATTCTACAAATTCCTGTGAGAGTATCGTTAGATTGAAAGGTCAGCTGAAGATTTCATCTGATCAGAATGTCATGCATCAACACTTGGGGAGGAGAAATATACCCTGAGTAGACAGAGAGGAATTATGTATATGCATGGGTACATGGCTAGCTTAGCATAGCTAATCTGTTTTACATAGCTTTAATTTGCGACTATAGGAGGATTTTTCTTAAAAGGTAAATGGTTTATTGACCCTGTTAGTGTCACTATTTCTCCAGATCTGCTTGGTAGAACTTGCATGACCATTTCATAAATATATAAAATTAGCTGACTGTTAAAATAAACAAACCAGTCAATGAATGGTTGAATGAATGGAACATGACCCAACTGCAAAGGTCAATACAGAAGACATAAACGTGGCTGATATCTGTAGTCAACAATCCTCTGAGAAATACAAAGTTGGGCCTTTCCTACAGACCAGCCACCAACCCACCAAGCCGGTCGAAGCAGCCTTCTTCCTGACTCAATATTCCCCGTGACCCTCCCAACAAGAAAGACCGCCGTCACCAAAAACAAAAGCAGAGAGTGGAAAGAAGGACGGAGGAAAGACAATCTGGCCGCCATACGCTGGATTCAATGCAATGGTCTGGAGCAATGGGCAGCTTTCTGGGAGCTGACTGGTGGAGTCGAGCAAACAGCCAGCCAATGATATGCTTTGAAAATCCTCAGGCTGGACACCACACTATTTACTACCATTTAAAGAAAATAAATAGCATCCATAAACCGTTTCCCTCAACGACGTTCAGCTGTATTTGAAGCTGTACAGCCTCAGCTTGGCGTATCTCCTTGGTGTCAGTCAAAATATTGGTGAGTTTTAAGGCATGTTTATAATAAGCTAACCCCATAAAAGCTCCAATACCTACAAGTTAACCGACCCTTGCCAGAAGAACAACTGACGTAGTGAGGAAAGAATAAAGATTTATCTCATTATGTTCCCATAATGAAATTTCTGGCCAATACCGATAGTTGGTTATTTCGAAAACCTACACTGGAACCGAAACCGATTGTTTGGGAGGTTCTGCTTAAGGATATTTCCGAGTCATATCTTTTGAGTTTGAACTGTCTGCACTGAATTTTCTGTTGCTATCAAACGCTTGCGGTACTGACGGACTAGCAATATTCGGCAGTACTGCAACCTTCTTTATTGCAACGGTTTGTTTTCTCAGAAACTCTTCATACTCGTCTCACCTTAAGGTCAAATTTGTTGTATTGAAATGCTTATAGTAGATTGTTCTTGTGAAATTTTAGCGGAACAATGTTTCCACAATGCATTTCTAAGGTCATTTTCGCTAACGTTAAAATAATTCCATACAGCAGACATTTTTCTAACTGTGTAGGACGCAGGTGCGCAAAGAAATATGGGTTACCATTTTATTGGGGATTATCGGCAGTAAATATCGCCTCATTTTTAACCGTCGGCTGCTGGCCTGTTGTTGCTGTATCGGCTGATACTGACAGATTTTTCCCTTGTTATATACAGCAGCCATGGACAAACCCAAGACAACTTTGGTTTTCTAACAGTAAATGTCTAATACAAAGGATATTTAACAAAAACATGTCGTAGAGCCAGAATTTTGCACACGTCTTATGGGTTTCTGAAGATTTACGTCATACTGGAGCCTATCCCAGGAAGCATAGAGCACAGAGCAGGAGACGTGCAGGAAAACATTGTACACACTACCAGCAATTTAAAGATGCCAATTCACCTAACGTGTTAGCGGCGATTTCCCGAGCCGATATCAAAGATCGGAATCGAGGCCGATCCAGGATTTTTAATTGATTGGTATCGACTGCCACAGTCCGGTCTGAAGCCCAATCTGTTTCCCACATGTCCCTAATTTATGTCAGTCGCACAGACCGTAAGGTTCTGTCGCACGCTGCGGTAAGCCTGAAGCACATGGCTTGAAACTACAAACTAATCGAGATGTCAGCCGTGTGGGAATTCTTTAAATTGGGAACTAAATTTTGCCCTATAGCTACCTGCAATATTTACAATGCCATCCTCTGGAGAGGAGGTAGCAACGGAGTGTCTTTAATACAACAAATCTAATTAGGCGCTTGCAGACACATCATAATGAAGGACTGTGAAATTGCACCTACTATATGCAAATGCAAATTTAAATATTTATTAAAAGATCGGATCGGAATCGACAGATAGAAATTCTGAATGGATCGAATTGGAACAGGGCACCAAGAAAAGGGGACTGGGAGTGGTTAGATTTTTCAGACAAACAGAGAATCCCAGACAGAATACAAAGTCAAACATCGACCCATCTAACTACTTTGTACCCTATGCTGCTTAAGACACGCTCCAGGCTCCCTGTATAGCAGAAAATTCAGATTTATACATTCCGCTAAATATAAATTGTCTCCATAAAATAATCACTCAGAACAAATGTAGCCACGGTCACTGCATTTGGTTGAACAGCACTTGTCTTCAACAAATCAAAAGGTAACTAGGGGTAGCCATTAGCTATTTGTGCTTCTGTCCAGTCTAATCAGCTGAAGATGATTTGCTGTAGGACATCTTCCACTCCTACTGACCTTGACAAACATCCTTCCTTTCATCGGTTACTCGGCAACAAGGGATAAGGAAGGTACGCCGGCAGCAGGTAGCTTAATGCTTAAGGACATCCGGCCCTAAAGAGTTCCCAGTGAAATCCCGGGAGGAGCCCAGTTTAGCTACACATCAGCGAGACACGTATTGCGAGTCCCCCCCAATTTAAACTAAAAAAAATATCCAGTTGTATAAAATCACACAATTTAAATTTCTTAAGGAAAGAATCAACTGGGAAATAATGTACGTGAGCTGTATTGATACTACACACATTGAAACCAATCACAATACTTTGAACTCTTCCATTGATATTCATTTTCATTCATTCGTACACTGCAGAGCTGGTGAACGTTATCCCGAAAGGGCCGTTATGTATGCAGGTTTCCACTGCAACTCCCTAATTAGTTTACTAATTAGAGGACTGATTGGCTGAAGAGTCCTCACACCGGAGTTTGAACAGCTGATATAAAGTTTACCCCAAAAACCTGCATACACACTGGCCCTTTGCGGATAAAATTGCCAGCCCCTCATATATTGCTACAGTTCAATATGAATGCAGTACCCACTTAACATCAGTAGGTGGCAGTAGCTATGAAAAGCCAGGACTGTTACCATACTACCTGGCACGGCCATGTCAGAGATATAACCGCACCATGCAGCATCAAAATCTGATGTGTAGACAGTCAAATTATATATGAGAAACACAGCTTGCAAGCTGAATAAAATTTTCTGGAAAACAAAAAACATTTGCACACATGTGCCCAGTCATCATTGTGTGGTGTTCGCAGAGGTCACAATACACATTGATCCATCTCAGCCAAGACGCAATGCAATGCACACCACAAAAATTAGAACTGGGCCGATTCTGAACATACATTGAACCATATGTGGTACACGACCATTTCTGCTAGGTTAGCTGGATTAGCAACCATAGAGTGCTTTTGTGCATCTGTTACACTTTTAGCCCTTCCGCTTTCTCCCACAGGTTCATTACGCACCCCTGCCATCCACTCTGAAAGTCTTCTACTGACAGAGGAACTGGAGAACTCGCGGAATCAACAAAAGGACCTGCTTGGCCCAGTTCAGGACCCTGGGCATGGAGCAGCTGTCGAGTGTACATACTGAGATTCAGAGAGTAGGAACTGGCCATTTTTCACTCGGGTTACACACTAAACACACAGACGTGTTCATATCCTTATTGATAAACTGTATTCAGACACTTCTGACCAAGGTATGTTTTAGGTCACTGATGTGTCAGAATTGAGGCTACTGTGTGGTCACAGCACATTACAGGCTAACATGTGGCTCTTCATTTGACTACCTTAATTCTACACAAGCAGTACTGAACACACATTCATTTAAAACTCTGACTGACATACACCCAGTAGCCTCTCAACCTTCATATCCTGCCAGTGAACCAGCGGGTCATGGAATAGATTTATTATTTTGCATATTACTCATGTGAATGTTCAAGAAACCTTAACCTTAACCTTAAGATTCCTTAATGAACTTATGTGCTTCAGTTACGCATCAGTAGAAAGTCTGAGCATTTTGGGAATACCCCCTTGGTACAGACATAAACACTTCAGTGTGGCTAAAGATAAGGCCAGGGAAGGCTTACTTTAGTTTGTTTGCAGGTCTTCTAGTCATAATTCGTTAAAGCAATCAGAGCCGGCATTTGTTTATTTTCTCAGAGTTGTTAAACAGCTTGCTACAACACAATGTAACACCCCATCCGGATATCCCCCGTGTTACGGTTATCTTAAAGTTAAAAGCTTAGCTGCATATTTTGCAATTTGTCATAAACATCTCGACCGCCCGTCAAGAAAGGCGTCATTTACCGCTAAAATCGCGAACGAGTGATGGTTAAACTAGAAAAGGGAAAGTGAAAATGCTAATTTTCTTGTTTTGTTATTATGCATCTTTTACATTTTTGCACCTTTTGTATGTTTCCTTTGATTCTTGATTGAATTTATTCTACGGATCAGGCACTCGTGGAAATGCAATAACGCAACTTAAGCCCAAATGTTTATTTAATGTGTAGCTTCCCATGGTTATCAGCCTTTACTTCTGTACTCCAGATAATTTTATTTAAAAGCAGGAACCTACGGCACCGTGCCTAGACCCCTCAATCTCCCGAATCATCTCAAATTGCAAAAAGGGTGCAGGGCAATCACAAGTCCCCATGTCAAACTTTCATACTGACTGAGAGGGTACTTTATATCAGGCACGGTGTCTGCATGGATGATGGCTGGCGACGCAACAAGTCTGTCACGGATTACATCAAAACACTTTAAAACGACGGAAAACACATATATTGCGGCATAACTTTCAAATGCTCCTCTCGACCAATCGCTTGCCTCGCGTGACGTACTCGCTTAACTAGCTGTGGGTCAATACGACTATAGACTGATGTGTTTGTTAGGTCATAAAAATGAATTAAGAGAGAAAATTACATATATCAGCGTTTGTATAATGACCAGATTCTTGCAGGAAAACACAACCAGTCGGTCAGCACGGCCCGTTTCCTTTGGTCCACGACATTAAACAGTTGGTGGGAGGGGCAGGAACAAATAAAATAGTGTATTTGTTGTGTTTTCAAAATCAGAACTAAGCAAGTGGTTAGTCGAATGCCTACTAGCCAAACGTGCTTGTTAGTTAATCGTATGTAATAAGCGAGACATCTGAAGTAAAACTAACTTATTGTACTAGGAACTATATTCATTTATGTAAGTTGATTGGGAATCACATACGATATCACGGGTGAAATCCAATTAGTTATAGATAAGTGAAACAAACTTACAAAATTGTGCCTTCTTGTGATCAAGTTTGCGTACTGTATCCTGCAAGCTCTCCAGGCGAACTCTCATTTTTTCGGACCTCCTCATTAACAACTTTGTTTCTGTCTCTATGTCGAAAAATATGCTGCTCGCATGTAGCGATAGATCGGAAAGTTGACGGAGGACGTTTGTCAGCGTGTGATTACAGACCTCCTCCACAGAGGTAAATAAGGTTGTCTTTCCATTTGGGCGTCTGTGGTTCTCCAGCCCCACGAAGGTATCGCCAGGGCTACTCAGCATGGCAACTTTACCATCCTCTTTCTTCAACCTGCACACGCGTGCGGGTCCCACTGTCCGTTGGTGAAAAGGCATCTTCTTTCGAGTAAAAAAACAAATAAATGCAAATGACGGTCGATTAAAAAGCCCACTTTTCAATATGCACGGTCAAAAATCCCTGCAAAATTTCAGATGCTTTAATTCGGGGATTGCCCTATAGCGGTCCCATTATGCATTACAGAGGATGCTGAGTTATTGTCTTCTCCTTGAAACACAGACACTGGCTTAAACGTGCGAAAAGCGCAGGCAAAACCGGGAGAGGACGCCGCCAACCACCTGTGGAAACTGGAACTGGAGTCTGGCTTAGGAATCGGGGGGCAAAAGACGTGAGAGGAAAAGTTACCTGCGAAATTCAGCCCGAAGTCATGCCTGGTCTGCATAAAATGCGGACTGGAGTTTCTTCCAGACCAGCGAACAAACGAGATGTGTGGATGGAGAGACATCTAGGAAATGTGTTAAGAATAATTTAGCTTTTGTTTTATGAATTTTCGTGTAAATTCTGTTGTATCGCACCACTAAGAAAATGTGTTCATGCACAAGGCAACAATATACGGCATATGGCCTATAGGTTGTAACCGCCGTTACCACGGTGAAACATCACTGACCTTCGAAAATAATAACATGTTAAGATATCATTTGAGACGCGGAAGTTGGACGTGTCAGTTTCAATAAAATATTAATTCTTCCTCTTACCTGTTATTTCTTCCTGACCAGAAGTTTGTTTAAAGTATTTTAAATTTATAGTAAGTTTCTCCCCGACTCCAAAATGAAATACCGAGAGCCTGAGAAATAAACGCTTCAGTACTTACGTGAGGCGCCACCGTGTGGATTCAAATAATATAACAACTGTAGATGCCAAAATCCTATGTATTTCATATATTTGCTTTGTATGATCCAGCCCCTCAAAGGTCAGGATGGAAAGACTGATCATTTGCTTTGGTATTCATGTCCAAAAAAGTCATACTTCCTATGCCATTTAGCATTAATCTGCATTATACTGTATATCATTGAAAGCATTACAATACTATTACTATTTATGTATTTATAACATATTTGTAATTTATTTTCGGGTAAAGCCATTTCAACTTAATTCCGCGCAACATCCCCTCATTTTGCATCTGCTTATCCTGGTCATATTGGGAGATGGCTTGGAGCCTAACTAAGGCAGCACAGGTCACAAGATTGTACTATTTATCCCTGGACTGGATGTCGGTCGAGAGCAGGGCATCCGTACAACGTTTTTTATAACAAATAATAAATATATATAATAATAGGCTAAGTAATAATAAGTAAATATTATGTAAATGTAATGATTTGGTACTGGGAATTCATATTCGCGCGGTTTCACTCGTTGTACCAGGACGACTCAGCTGTTAATGTAAGTGTCACTTACCGTAGAACTACATTCAATCAAACTACATTTCCCACAAGCCACCGCAGCACAAACGCCTCAGCTGCACCAGAAGAAGGAAGTGAGATATGAAAACTTGAGAGGTGAGTGGAAAACAAACGGTTTGTTAAAACATGCATTTCATATTTTAGAAAATACAAGCTGGAGATATGTGTATGACAACTTGGGCTATGTTGTGTTTGACGCTAACTGGACCAGGACGTTTTAGAAAAAAAGTTAGCTGGCCAGCCAACCATACTGCCAGCTACTTAATATTTGATGAATTAGCTAAATATCACTTGTCACTGAAACTGACAGCGCGATTGTGATTTCTTAGTAGTGTTTAGTTAGGTAGTTCATTTATATTTGTACATATTCCCGTAAAGTATACATCTAATACATCAAATCTAGTACATCAAAGGCTAGTTAAAGGTTTACGATGGGTGTCTTCAGGCTCCATTCCTCTGAAACATTAAAGTGCATCGGCTAATTGTGTACTGGTAATTTAGGAAACCCTGAAAACGCATGAGTTGAAGCATTTGTTTAATCTGCATTTGCTTTAAGAAGGGACAGCATTTAATGTCACTCTTCAACTATCCGCTTCTGGGTAAACTTTTTTTTTGAGTGCTGTTTCCCATATCAGTTAGCATTATGGTAATATTTCACTTTGCCGTAAATATTAATTTCCCCTAGTATAAACATCTGCCCCGTGCTTGCTTCAGGGTCCGATTGGAGCAGCATGAAATGGAGGAGAAGAAGTTAAAGAGAAAAAGCCCCCGGCCGCCCAGCGCCCAGCCAGCTCATCCTGCGACCACCCGAAAAAATGCGGCGGCCGGTCGCAATCTCAGCTTGGGTAACACGGGGACCACGCAGAGGACGAAGTATAGAAAGTGGGTTTTGGTTCTGATCCAATCGTCACTATCTGAGACTATTTGTGGGCAGCCAAAGTAATATGATCTGTTGTCTCTGTCATACATTCACGGATGTGTCTAGACTTTTTCATACATTTTACTTAATTTCATGGTGTTTTGGGTGTGCTTGCTTGCATAGTGGGTGAAATCTTATGGAACTAATCAGAAGATTCAGTGATGTGCGTGTAAAGTTTCTGACCTTTATAATAGATACGTTTTGTGTTATAGTGTGTTTTGTTTCTTGTGTACATTCATCCTCAGGCATACCAAACCTAAACAGCAAGCACCATCAGGGAAGAGTCAGACTGGCCCCATCCAGCACGCCTTCCTTACCGATGTTTCGGACGTCCAGGAGATGGAGAAGGGTCTGCTAAGTCTCCTCAATGACTTCCACTCAGGCAAACTACAGGCTTTTGGTGAGATGGTCCATATTGTTTGTCTAGATCAGGGGTGGGGAACCTGGTCCATGGAGGGCCGGTGTGGATGCGGGTTTTTCGGATGACCTCTCAATCAGCCAGTAATAAAGCAGTAGTTCTCACCTCCAGTCTTGGAAACCCGCTGTCATTGGCTGATTGAGAGGCCATCCCAAAAACCCGCCCCCACAGCAGCTCTCCATGGACCGGGTTCCCCAGCCCTGGGCTAGAGTGTGACTGACAACTGATGATTTCCTGGAACACTGATAATGTTAATACTGCATTGGTTTCTCACCAGACACACTTTTCATTATTTCAAGGACTTCTGCTAGTAAGAAACTAGACACAGCCAGACTGAGATTCCTTGAACAGCCCTGTGCGATGTTTTTAAATATGGATGATCCATAAATAACAGCGTGTCACTGAAAAAGAGGGTAAATCTCTGGTGGAATTTATCACCTTTCAAATTTTGGGAATTTTTACCCCCAAAATCTGTAACGCATTATTTTTTAAATTGTGTTTGGAGTTGTGGTAGTAGTGGTCTGGCTCAGAAGTCAGAGGTAATTCTGATGATTGGTAAATAAATATCATATATTTTTTTCTAGCATTGGTCTTTGTGGTTTCACATCACTGATATGAATATAAAAGGACAGCAGTGGTTTATTAAAGCCACCCTCAGCATATTATTTAAATAGTCTTTAAATCTTTTGTTTTAATGCAGGTAACGAATGTTTGATTGATCAGATGGAACATGTCCGGGAGATGCAGGAGAAGCTCGCGCGACTGCACTTTGACCTTTACGGTGAGGTGGATGAAATGCCAGATGACAAGAAAAAGCTTGCCAGCGATAACAACATGGATAAACTTCTAACAAATGTAAGTTTTCTCACATTAACGTTTTTCAAAACTAGGATCATTACAGTTTGTGGTCAGCGGAGGAGGCGACCCGCCTGATTGGCAAAAAAAAGTCAGCACTGATATGTTATGCAGGCTGAAATTCCTTTGTTTCATATTGGTCTGTTAATGTACTGTTTCAGTCTCCAAATGCACAGGCATTATGTGATAGGAACTTGGCAGTTTGCTCTGTCATTATAATAGTAGTGTTATGTAGTGCTATATCGCAATTCTTGCGATAATCGTGGATACAATTGCAGCCAGTCACAATAAATTACTGCGATATTACCTGCCACTAATTACAGTTGTGGGTATGTTTCGCACAGCTTTTCACAAGCCTCATTAAATGCAACAAAATCATTGCCTGAGTCAAGCAAATGACAAATGTTCTTTACTGTCCATGAGGGCAAGCAGTGAGGATCAAATGATTTCAGCTTTTGAGAACCTTTGTTTTTTTTTCATCTTCAGTTGGAGGAGTTGAGTTCATCCATGTATCCTTTTCGTAAGGTGAAGTATTTCTAGGCTGATAACCTGTTGATTGTTCCTTGTTTCTTCAGTGACAGATTTGACAAATGTGCCATAATTAAATACAGGTCACATATGAACTATGTTGTGAAAAGGTGGGTATATCCATCCATCATTCAGCCTCTTAACCTTGTCAGAATCACAGGGGGCCCTGTAACCTATCTCAGACAGGACAAAGCACAAGACTGGAGTATACTTTGGTTTGGATGGGTATACACATGCACCATTGCAAAATTACATTTCATCATTTCTAACGAGGACTTAATTGTGTTTTTGAGTCTCTCCAAATGATTATAATGATTATATGAATTTATTAATAACCTAAATTGATTTACACTTTTTGTCCACTTTTGGCCTGTGATTACTCTGGATGATCCTTAATGCTCATTCATTACTAGTCAAAAGCTCAACCTCGCCGAAAGCCAGGATTTACCAAGAACATCCAGCAGCTGATTGGTGAATGCTTATTAATGACTTGCTATTTTTCATTGAAAGATACAAGAGGCTGTAATATTGCATATTTACATCATGAATTAAGTGGTATGGTGATGCACCCACAATAAAATTACAGGATGGATTTATTTTGGTAGGATGTTGAGGGGTTCAAACAGTGCAAGCACTCAGTTTGCATCCAGGCCTATAGCCAAGATGATTCAGTCATGATTGGGAGTTCCCCAGTGAAGGCCTGTAATTAACATTGTTTCACTGCTGCAGAATCTTGACCAGACAGTGCCTCCTATAGACCTGTCAGGGCAAATTCAGTTTTCATGTAGGTGTGGTGTACTCTTTGTCCCGTCAGTGCCAGTCAGCTCTCCTGAATGGTGCATTGTGATATATTTATTTTTTTTAACATGTCAAGCTTATTAAGGCAATGGACAAATTGGATGACCAAACCTCCTGTTGAGTATTTAATAGATTGGAAACCAGCTTAGGACGTTAAAAATCTGAAAAGTACATGGTCTGAAGTTTCCAGTTATTTACCTTAAAAGTGACAGTGTAAGCATTAAAATAGATGTTCGTTTACAGTTCTGATGGAGGGGATTTCCTCAAATTTCATAACTTTTCATGATTCTTGTGATTCCATGTATACAGTAAGTCCGCCTTGGGAACCCCAGATTGTGAACTGACAGCAGCTACTGCTGTAAATAGATCAGCTTTTATTTAAATCGCTTCCTTCACCTCTGCACAGCTGTGAATTGTTGCATTTATGAAATATATGTAATACGTTTTTATGCATATGACTACAAATAAAGTATTGGGCTTCCAAATAACAAAGATGGACCACTATTGCTTTATGAAATAATAGATAAAAATGTTATATGATGACCACTAGCCTTATTTTATGTGATTTGGTAAGATTTTATTCAGAGAAATGCCATAATTATTTTAATTTGCCTTATTATTATGGAATGTATTGCAGATATCAATAAAAGTTGATTATTTTGCACAGTGTTGGTATTTTTGAGCAAGCAGGAACATGCGTTTTCTGAAAACAGTTATGATTGTTTGTAATTAAGAATTTGTTTGTACACTGTAAACCCAAAAGTCTAATGCCCTTTGAGAAACTGTAAAGAATAATAATAAGTCTGGTAAAAGTTGATATGATTTCAAATCTTTAAGTACTGTCAACTAATGTAGGAATTTTGATTACTAATGACTCCAGTGTTTTGAGTTGAGTGACATGTCTCACTTTATGTATAGATCTCATATTCAGAAATTTGAGCGGGAGTACAGATGTTCACACACCTAAAATTGTTAGAAGATGCACCTCCAAGTTTTGCAGGTGGATTTACATGCAGTTATTTTTGGTTATCTCTTCGTCAGAGTGCTGTTGATACTGGCAACATCGATTTGGTAAGAAAGTTAAGTTCCCTTCATATGATTTTGTATTTCTTTGCCAGCACTGACCCTATTTAGCTGAAGGTATGCTTTATCGAAACTTACCACCAAACCTTGATGGAGGTCGGAGGTGATGTGGACATGAACCTTCATGGAGGTAGGATGAAGGTTCGAGGAGCTGCAGGCACTCACCCTGATGGAGGTTGATGATCAGAATGACAGTCTTTATGTTGTTCATTTTCATTTGAAATCTAGTGTAGTTGTAATTTTTGGAGTGGTTTCATTAGTTTTTATTTAAATGATGTAAATCTATTTAGTTCATATATATTTTACTTTCGGTTTTAGCCATTTTATTTCTCGGGATAGACTGATAGTTGTACGACTTTGTTGGCTCTAAGTGTCGCGACATAGTGCTGTAGGCTAATTCTATGGTTCGAGTGCATTACATGAGTGGATCAAAGATAAACTAGTAACTTCCGCTAAGAAATTTACCGTTTTTAAACGTTAACAGGAAGTATTTGACGTTTATTTTTAATTATTCCAGCTGGTTTCAGAAGCAATATTTATAGTTCTTGTTTAGTCGTAGTTTTTATTTTCATATTTTATTTCAGTTCATGAAAATGTTTTGATTAACGATAATAGGCCCCACGGGCCCCCCCCCCGGGGGGCCCGGGGGGGGGTAGTGGGGGGTGGGGTTGTGGGGGGGGGTGGTGTGTGGGGGGGGGG
>JAODKC010000146.1:0-39986 GCA_026777985.1 Mormyrops attenuatus | reverse complement strand
TTCTTATTTTTTATTTTCATATTTTATTTCAGTTCATTAAAATGTTTTTATTAACTATAATAACCCCAACGACCCCCCCCCCCATACGCACCGTAAGCATATACTGCACAGTTAGTTTTAGTAAAATTCATCTTTATTCTCCACATCCGTATATCCCACACATCGGAAACGTGACGTTTAAGAGCAGCTTTGCTCTACAGCGCCACCTCAGGCCTGATATCAAAGTACGCGGTTACCTGGTGCATTGGCGGTAGATGTCAGAGCCTTTAGGAGCATCCAGGATAGGCGACAGTCCCGCACAGCGTCGTGCGCACCGCGCCTGGTTTTGCGTGAAGTAAAAACAAAACCATTACTCATCAGCTCCCATAAAAAAGTACCGAAATGCCTAATAAAACACGGCTGATTGTAAAATCGACCCCAACATTTATTTATTTGAATCATAAAATAAAGGGATGTGTGTTTAGTGACATTAATGGGTTCATTTCGAGGAAATCAAACTGCAGACCCAAAAATGTGGGTTTTCCTTAACCAGCACTTTATTCGTTTAATATTTTGAGGTCGCAGCAAAGCAAGCTAATAAAAATAATTTGATCAAGCAAATGATAAATGTTTTTATAATTTAATCCTACTTTAGGCCCAATTCAGTTATGTTAATTGAACATTTTTGATCAATTCAGATACATGCTTTCATCACATTACATGCGGGCCTACATAATCACTCATGCAATTTCAAGATGATTAGGCTATATTCTTCATGCAGTATTAATGGTTTAAGATGAGTTGGTCAAAATGAATGTTTATGGCAAAGGTAAAAATATGAGTTACGAGTAAAACGTTTATTCCAGATTTCAACAAGTTATCAAAAAAACACTACACAATTACAAGATAAGGATAAAAATATATGATAAAAGATAATAAAACAATGTTTTGCATAATTTTAACTGAATGTGTATGTGAGGTTGCGTGATCACACACGCATAAATAAACAGTCCTGTTACCTCAAACTAGCCTCAGGCCACACATCAAATGTGCATACCGGAGAGAAGTGTAATAGGACGGATGAACACTGGAAACCATGAACTACTACCGCACATCTGATTTAATCTCTTTCAGAAAAAGACAGAGATCAAAATCTTCAATTTTTAACCCATTTTAGACATGTGTAGTTTGATTCTAAACCATTCAACCTATATTCATTCATATATTTTAAACGATAACTGTTTCCCAGATGAGTAAGATGGCGCAACTATACAGCCTGTTCGGAATTAATGATACATCGTCTGGATTTCATAAAACATGAAAATATACATTTAAATGATTGTAATTACGTTAAAGCAAACATATACAGCTAAACAATATGCACACGCACGCGAAAATGTTCTCCATGCAACTTTAAAAAATATTTCTGGATTAAATTATCATACCACACCGCTCACTTGTTTACTTATATAATTCAACCTTTTCGTGATACTTTTTTTAAACGCAGAGCTACAAAACAAGTTATATAGCTTGTTTAGTCTTGTATACAAGACCATAGTTAAATGTCTATACAACGAAAGGGTCACCGGTGACCAGCTGACGGGTTTGTTATCTCGTTTCTAAGGGAACCTGCGCTTGCTGTCAAGAACTAAACAGCTTGTAATATCCGGCAAGAAAAATATAGGCTACTGACGGTAAAACGAAGGGCTGCGTGTCTAATTTGGCGATCATTTTCATGCTATTAAGATTTTTAAGAATGAACACGTAGACGAACGATTCGCACTTGATTTGCAATAAGTTTAGTTTGTGTAACGGCCCTAACCCTGATGTATTCTACTCTCCACATGTTGTAAGAGTTGTCATGGTTTTCTGGGGACATTATTCTCCTCGTTGTACAACAGCATGTGACCAGTCTCACTGCGCAATCGTATAAAATGTTGATGTTTCAGATATCCTTCTGCTTACAATGGAAACCCTGGGAACGGATTTGTTAAAATCCAGAGGAAGATCAAGCACTCACAGTGTAAAGCAGCGGCATTTAAACACCACAGACTTTGGACCGGCACTGACTAAAGGTTTACTGGTCGCATCTGAGACCCGTCTAAGTACTTGGACACCAATCGTCAATAAGCCAACGAATCACCAGGTCAGACACCTGCCGCTTGCTCCGGTTACACTTGTAATAACATTTAATATGCAACTCACCGGTGAATTTAATGCGAGAAAAATATTCAGTATTAAATCTGCACAGCCTGTTACTGACTGGTTGGTGGTTACTTTAAACTAGAAACACAGTTTAAATTATTTTATTCCCCGTAGCTTTTTCAGGAAAGGACAACTCTCATACTACACTGGTTTGATCTGTGGACTGATAATCAAAGAAAACAGTTTATTCACAATATACTAAGAAGATGCTCCAGATCTCAGCTTAAGTATGCATTACATACACACACTTACAAAAATTTGTAAAGTAATATTTTACCATAGCATAATTTCTTAAATGTAATGAACATAACCAGTGTTTTGGAAGCTGCTGGTCTTTCTCTGCGGTCCAAGGTTCACCAGAGATTGGTTCATGGACACTTTTCCCAGTACCAACATGGACTTCACCAGGGCGTTGCCCCGCTCCCTGTCCCTTTATATCCTGTCCTTCCTGAACCCCCGCGAGCTCTGCATCGTGGCCCAGGTTTGCTGGCACTGGAAGTCCCTTGCAGAGCAGGTCAGTGGCACACAGGTTCAAAAGTAGCTCTGAAAATGTTTCAGGTTTATTGCAATAACAGAGCAATATATATGCAATGTATAATTTACACAGAAAACTCATTTTGATTCACGGAGAGGCAGTACAGTGCAGAACATAGTTTGTGTATTGATTTATTTGTTTAATATGGCATAGGGGCTGCACTGTGCGTTTGTGGGCTGCACTGTGCCTTTGTGGGCTGCACTGTGCCTAAGTGGGCTGCACTGTGCCTTTGTGGGCTGCATTGTGCCTTTGTGGGCTGCACTGTGGTCTTACAACTCCGGGGCTGTGCTTCAGTTCTCAGTTCTTGGTGAGATTTTGCATGCAGCTAAGTGAACTGTTGCCACTTAATTGCTCTTAGTGTGGGATTAATGAATATTATTTTAACAAAAACTAAAAATGAAAAACATATTTTTGTTGATGAAAATTTAAATGATAAAATGGCAACATTAACTATAGCTCCAATCTTAAGGGCACCCCCCCACCTCTAATCCAAGCTCTGTGCTTTCTGGGATAGTCCGCAGGCTCAACATGACTATAAAATAAGCTGTTATGAAGATGGAAACCGCATATTTCTAGCTGTCGGCAATTGTGACTTGTAACTACAGATGGAATACAGCCAATCTCCTCTGTCTACTGATAGCGTTTGACATCTACCTGACCAATGAAAAGTCAAGTATGAAGTATCTATTTAACTGGTGTTCATGTTTCTACTAGTTAGGCCTAACATTAATATTCATGATGTTGGTTTGGATGAGTTACTTCATATATTAACATTGATGGCCAGATATTAGCTAAGTAATATCATTGTTAATTGTGAAGATAAAGCAAGATAAGTTTGCATTTTGCTGACACTGACATATTTCCCACTTAAGTCCATATGAAACATTAAACCGTTCACTAATGGCTATGCAAAGATAGGTTTCTGTTTGTGATGCTAAGGTTGTGTCATTATGTTGCTTTAGGTTTACTTTGTAAAGTAGCTTCTGAGAAAATGTATTTTTTCACATTCCTGAAATAGTGGATTTTTGGAGACATTTTTGTCTTTGGACAGCGATACTGTGCTTTATTAGCCATGTGACCCTGTTCGGCATCATTAAACATGCATTCCTGCAGAGCTACATGGACCTGTGACTTTGTTTCTCATGGGTGGATCCAGGACTGTCTTTGGGCCCCAAAGTGTGTGAAGCGTGGCTGGTTTCTCCCTTACACCCCCACCGACTTGGAGTACGGAGCCTGGAAAAGGCATTATATAGCGTGTGTCTCCAGCTTGGACTACCTGACGCCCCGAGAGGCAGCGGACATCTACGGCACCTTAAATGATCCCATACAAGACGCGGAGGAACGGGAGGAGAGACAGAAAGAGAGGTGGATTAGACGGTGCATCCGGGAGAAGGTGGCAGAGCACAAGAGTGAGTTTTCTTTCCCGTCGTCGAAACTGCTGCCACGTTAGAAACTGAAACATATGCTTTGCAAAAGAGTTCAGTTAGTGTCTTATTAATATCCTTAAAAAATTGGTGAACCACCTTGAATAATCCAAGCATCTTTACTAAATGAAAATGCATAAATTAGAAGAGTAACACCCAGAACTGTTCCCTTCTTCTGTTGTTTAATTTAGGACAAAGTGAATGTTTTTTGGGTGGCAGGATGGCTTACGGATCCAAGATTGGGGGTTGAAATTCCACCTCTGCTATATGTGTGGCATTTGCATTTTCTTCTTCTCTTGTGTTTCCTCTGGTTACTCTGGTTAGGCTAATTGGTGTCTCTAAATTGCCCAATAAGCATAAGTGTGTATCCCACCCATCCTCCGCTGCACAGAATAGGGCTCCAAGTCCATCCCCTACCGCTCTGACTAGGATCAGTGGTAAGGAGATGGATGGATGAATACTTTTTAAAATGCTTGCTACCACAGGAGGCAAGCTGATGTCTAGACACGCCTGGCTGAGTAGCAGCTGGGCATCGGGGACAGCCAGTCCTAACATCCGTAGGGAGAAGCTCTCGGCAAGTTTGAGCCAGCAGGACGTGAGAGCTGCTTTGGTGCTCTTAGGGGTAAGACAGTCAATGGCATCCTTTACTTCAGTGGCGGCCTACCAGGTTAAGCCCAATTGACAGGTCAATCACAAAGACATTTCTAGTAGATTATGACACAACATCCAGTCTCCCCCACCACCCCAATTGGCAAAATATATGTTTATCGTCACGATCCGGTATCTTGCTAGAGTATTTTCTTCGTAAACGTAGCTCTTGCTGTAAAAACAGTTTGAAGCCACTGCCCTACATTCACAATGGGAATGTGTCTGTTCTTCACAGATGTCTTGGGCATCAATGAAACCAAAGGAGATGAGTCAAGTCTTTGCATTGCACTGGATATACCTATTAGTTGTTAAATGTATACTGGAGTCTCTGTTCTGGTGCCATTAGTGATTGTGGCAAAGCTGGGACTAGTGATGATACCATGGTTGCTGTGGGTGCCATATTGCCTTCATTCTGTGTGCTGCATATTCAGGAGAAAATCCGCTCACGGTCCAGCCTATCACTGTTAAGGGATCAGGGAGGTCGGCTCTCCCCCACCGGGGGATCCCTGCTGATGAGCAGTCATGTGACCAGCTCCATGCAATCACTATCCCAAGGGTCTGCTAAGAGGTTTGGAGGCTACTAATTTTTCCTATTTCAGTCAAGCTAATTTCAGGCTATGTTTAAATTGTGACATTTAAGACTGCACCAGTCTTGCAGTATGTTTAAAAGGTAACATGTTAAAAAGGGGTTTTATGTGAAAATTTTGTTTTCATAAAACATGCTATGTCACATAAGCAGTAGGGCCGGGTGATATGCCCTAAACAATGATATCATGATATTTTCAGAGATTTTCACAATATCGAAATTTATCACGATATGCTAAAAGTCAAAGATTCAAAGATCAAATGTAGAAAACTGTAAAATGTCACATGCATTTTACAGTTCGTATCATGCATCGTATGCATGATATGATATTTTATCGGTATATCACCCAGCCCTAATAAGCAGTTACATAGGCGGATAGTAGAATACTATTATTTACTGTATTTGATCTGGATGGGATGTGTGTAAAACGTCCTTTCCTGCTTTCAGTTACCGGACACAAGGTGAATCTCACATTCTGCCATGTCAGCCTCCCCTCCACCTGCTCCTGGTCTCCTCCAGGGTACCAGCATATGAGGTAGGAGATGGAGATGCTGAGATGCAGTATGGTGCGATGCAATGCTACAGGATGCTAATTCAGCAAAATCAAGCAGAAGAGAGATTACACTGGAAAAAATAATTGTTGATGAAAAACATGACTCAGCTAGTCAGCTTTGACCCAGTGTTCTGGACAGGCTTGTTTAAAGTGGCTCTTTTAGTGACATTCCCCCCACCCCCCCTTTAACACTCACCTGCTTATGCACAGCTGCTGCTGTCAGCTGCACGCACTGCAGTGGTGCCTTTGCTCTACGACCACAGAGGGGGCACTCTGGAAGCTCTGCTCTTCAGGGTGGAGAGGTTGCTGCAGGGAGCGATGGTCCAGAGTGTGGCGGTTCTGGCAGAAGGAGATGCGGAGGAGCTTAATCTTTTACAAGGTGGAAATAATATCCTTTCATATTACCTAATAAATGACTATACATATACATACTGCAGTGCCCTGCAGTATCCCTGCTTTGCGCCCAGAACATCGGATAAACTACTGACTTATATGCCACATGGAACACTGAACACAGACTGAACACACAAGAACACCTTGGACCCGCAGTGGTTCTTTTCCTCCCTCCTTGTAGGTTTTTGGTTCCTCTCCTCCATTGTCATCTGGTCTTTCTTTCTTTTCCTTCCTTTCTTTCTTCCTTTCTTTCTTTCTTTCCTCCCTTCCCAATGATGTTGTTATGTACTATAACACAGCCATGTAAAGCACCCTAGGGTGACACTGTTGTGAAAGGCACTATATCAAAAGTAGATTGAATTGAATCGAAATAAAATCCCGTAATAAAGTTTTAGCGTTCAGTTTTAGGATTGCTTAAGGTTGCTGTGTTGCATTTCCACTTCTCTGTTTTATATGTAAGTGTGGTTTATCTTCATGCATGAGACTCAGATATTTCCTCATTTGGGCATGAGTTATTAAGACAAACACTGGGCTGTCCCTTTCCACAGGCTGCAGGGTGACGCAAAAGTCAGTGCTGCGGCCAGACTTAAGGGAGTTCTGGGAGAGACTGGCTGGCTGGGTAGCACCGCCAATAGAAGGAGCGAGTCTGTTCATCTTCGCCCCTCTAGCAGCTTCAGGTTTACACATCTTGTGTCTGCCGGTCAATGTTTCTTTCTGTGCTGTTGCTCTGTCATTTTTAAAATCAGAGCAACTAGAAGCGTGTTCAGCTATGAGAAACACTCCTGTCTTTGTCACCAATGCCTCATTCTTGGCCAGTTAAACTAGTTTTAATCTCTTGACCAGTTTAGCTCACTTGGGAGGACGTTTTTTAAAAATTCTCAAAGTAAAGTATTTAAATGCAGCTATCATATAGCAGAGTGGTTTACAGTTAAATTTAACAATTCCTTATTGTTTCCTGATGTTTGTTTGTTACTGGTAGAATGAATAGGGGACATGTCATTATAAAATCACTTAGCAATAATGAGAAATAGGCCTCACTGCTAATTTTTCCCATATGAGGAGCAATTCTGAGAAAAACATTTCACCTCTGTCAGATTTATTTCTGAAGCCATTGAGACATCTGGTCCCCCTTTATAAATCATGGCTGTTGTCACATCCCAGCCCTCGTCTTCTGTCGCTGTCAGTGACAGGAACCGAGCTGATGGTGAAGCTCTCCACTATGACAGGCCTGAGAGTCTGCGCTCCCACTGGGCTGGCAACTGGATCGTACCAACAGAGTGAGCATGTGGGGGGGGTTATATTGTATTTACAGAACCAACAGAGACCGTAGTTATGAGAGCAATTAAAGAGAAGTAAATGAATATTAAATGTAAAGTTTATTATGTATCCAATATTTTTATGAAATATGTTTCAGTAAGTTAATGGGAAATCTAATCTCTTTTTTTTTAAAAAAAAAAAAAAAAAGACAAGGACCTGATAAAATGTACAAATTTTCATAAGGGGAAGATGCTGAAATGTTTAGGCTTTACATCCTTGTATTTTAATGCGATGAGTTATTTGTTGCTATGCCCTAGTTCTAAGTGAGTGGTCAGGAGGGGCAGAGTTCCCCCCTAGGCTGTATTTTGGCGAGGCTGAGCTGCTGAGTTGGGCGAAGCAAGCGGAGCGGTTGGAGGAGACCCTGGGGACCATCAGGGTGCAGCTGGGGCCCCAGCTGAATGCACTCTCTCAGGAGATAAGCGGGCGGGCGATAGGTGAGGCACTGAAAGGGAAAGAGACGTGTGTACTGATGAGAGGCTGAATGTGTGCTGTTTTAACCCAGACCTGACTGGAGGAAGGCTTTAAAATATCCATGATGGTGAATTTGTTTTTATCATATAATTCAATCAATCAGCAAAGCATTAATGCACACAGTGTTACCAATATACCGTAGCTAAAATTATACAGGGTACACTTTGTTGTGTTAAGTTTTCTGCATTATGTAATTTTTGAGGAAATTTTAAATATTGAGGAAAATACATTCAAGAGATGTTTGGAAAGTGACCTGGTCGTGTCTGCACTAGAGACATATTATTTTGTTCTTATTTTGCTCACACAGGCCAGATTCTGTGGGACACAGTTGTCCCTTGTGAGTTCCACGCCAATTCAGAGGTGACCCAAGCTTTAACCGAGGCTCTGGCTGCACTGTCCAGAGAGCCCTGTGTAAGCATCTGTCTTATTAGTGTGGCTGTTCAAGTATCTTCAGTTTCATTTTGTTGCAAAGGTCTCACTGCTCTTCCTTTCTGTGGCGGAATTGTAGGACAGTCCCCTGCAGTACCTTGCCTTGTTCTTGCAAAGAAGATGCGAGGGGATCTGTGCAGACAGGACCGATAGCCTCATGACACAAAGAGATCAGGCTGGCGCCCAGAATCACATTAGTCTGATACCACAGGTATATCCCTAGGCTTGACATTACTGTGTGTGTGTTGGTGTGACACTGTGAAAAGTGTGCATTGCACTCCTAACTGCTTCTCGTAAAGTAGCATTCCCCCAATTCCCAGTTCTAGATGGCAAGAATCCAACACAGTTGCAGATTTCTCTGTTGAAGCACACCTACTAAACCTTAAGCTGATTAAGATGTGTAAAAGCAGGAAAATCTGCAATTTGATTCTGGCATTCCAGGCCTGAAATTGGAGAACCTTGTCCTGGAGGTACATAGTGTTTGTTGATTTTCAGTTTAGCAAAGTATCTAACCAATCGGTTCAAATTAAGTGCTTCCACTACGGCAGTGTTTCCCAACGCAGTCCTTGGGGAACCCCGGCCAGTCCACGTTTTTGCTTCCTCTCAGCTCCCAGCGCACCTGTACCAGGTATTCGGTGTTCCTGATCTACTCAGGGACGCTACACACCAATATGCTGGAAGCTGTCGGGGCAGTCAGTGACTGCCTGTAGTGCTAGTGTTTGCAGCACGGTCAGGCACAGATTGGTCCGTATCGGCACTATTTTGGCCAATTTAGCATGTTGAACTGGCGTCGAAGCTCGTCGGCAAAACTCGGCTCTTTGATTGTGCTGTATCTCAACTGTAACCTCTAGACATGCCGGTGCAATTTGAGTGCAAATTTTCACCATGGACAGGAGGGGATAGAAGCTGATCGTTCGCCAGCTTTGTTTGGCACTAGTTCTTTGCCATTGGTTTGGTGTGTGGCCCAACTTTAGAAGAGAGCTTGAAGACCAACACACTTCAGCCCTGTAGAGCCATAGAGAGTCTTATGCTACAGGATGTAAAGGAGGATAATGTCTGTGTGTAGTGTGTGTCATGGTATATTCTACGTTCTGCAGGGTCTTCATAGCAATGCCAATGGACAGGCCATGGTGGCTGCTGAACTTCTCCACAGTGAGAAGGTCTACATACGGTTGCTGCAGGCCATCGTCCGGGTATACTTTGGCCCGCTCAAGGCTGCACTTGACTCCAATCGGGCCATTCTCAGTTCCTCCAAACTCCTCACAATCTTCTCCCCGGTCCTGGAAGTCTTGGAGGTCAACACGTGTGTATCCCTAGCAAAGAATCCTTAAACAGCTGCATGATGAGTTAGCCATGATTTAATATTCTCACAGAATACAGGGGTAGATAAACAGAAAGGTAAACAACAGGATGGATGGATGGATAGATACATAGATAGATACCCGCTGGCACAGTTATTCATAAAAAGGTGGCTTTCCACCTCACTATATCTGGAAAAATTACAATGTAACTACATTAACAGCTTAATTTTCTCTATGAATTAAACATCATCCCATTTCTATTTCTGTGATAAGTGACTCATTCTGTTCTAACAGAGTACCTCCTCATCAGTGGCATATACCCGATTCACTGAAAGTCAGCATCATGACCAAACCTGTCCTCTTTTCACAGCGTCTTCCTGGAGGAGCTGACGGCGAGGCTGCAGGACCATGGGCCTGTCCAGCGTGTGGGAGATGTGTGCCTCAAGCTCTCTTCCAAGTTGAGGGCCTACACCAACTTCTTCAACAATTATCCCACTGTCCTCCGGACCATCGACAGGGTGGGTTCAGGGGCCACTATGATAGGACGGCTGTTACCCAATTAGCATTAAGAAAGAGTTAATCATATAACTTAACTAAGGCTTCAGATAAAGAAGTTATTTAAAACATAATGAATTAGAATGCAGACAAAATTCGACAGGTAAACAATGCTTAACTGTAAGGTACTGGGACTGGTCTGCTACTGCTGCAGACACTTATTTTGTTAGTGCAATAACTCAAAAAGTATTAGACTTATCTTTTTCAAACTTTGCAGTTACATTGGTGAAGATTTGTGAAATCTGGTCAAATTTTAAGACAAATCACACCAAAACTGAAGCAAGGCCACTGAAGCAGCATAGACACTTGACCTTGTGAATATGATAACTCAGAAAGTATTTGTTGATCTTATTACCACCATGATTTTCAAACTTTGCAGACACATTGTTGTTGTTCTGACAGTTTAATTTTTTTTTATAAGCGTGCCTCAGAAAAACTCATCAGGACAGAGGAAAACTTCCAAGAAAGACCACATTTAGCTATCAGGATAGTGCTCTGATGGAAGAGAACACTGTTTATCCTAAGTTGCCATATTTGTCCCTTTTGCAGTGTAGGGAGATGATCCCCGCTTTCCGGGCCTTTCTGAGGAGACATGACAGGACCCTGGCCACTAGCATGCTGAGGTACTGTTTTGTGAGCAGGCACTTGCAAGGAGCTAAATGTCAGACTATTGACTACCTGGTCTCATGCCGGAAAATTTGTAGATTAGTAGAATGACCTGAACTTTGAAGCCAAGTACCATCTCATACTACCCAAGCATACTTTTTCGGTGAAATATTAAAGTATAAGTTGCTTTGGATAAATAATTACTTAATGTATATAAGGATGTATAGGCCTACTGAGTGTAATTAACTAAAAAGGCAACTATAGAAGGACTTTGTGTCAGCGTTTGATGCATCTGTGCTGCACACTTAGCCTTCAGGAGCTGCTACTGCTGCCCTCGTCTCGTATCGAGGAGTACCTGATGCTGTTTCAGGCCTTCTTCCTGCACACGGCCCCGGAGCATCCCGACTGGCCACATCTGAGCTCCGTGCTGGAAGTTCTGAGAAGCTACAGGGTCTTTCTCCGCAAGGTACGCCACAGCCTGCCTGCCTGATAGCCATTGTATTCTTTTTATTCATAATTAACAATCACAATCATCATAAATTTAGCCATTTGCTACTCTTTGATATGATACATTGTTACCGTTTTTCACTGTTCCACAAACACTGTACATATATTTCTGGTCTCATACTTATAGTATATAATGCGTATTTCTTTATATTTATTGCCCTTATCTGTGCATATTACATATGCTATTCTGCTGGCTGGTACTAATAAATGACATTTCACTGTTCTATGCGTAGTGACAAAGATTATCATCAGTCTTACCTATTTATCTGTTGTATAACCCAATACTCAGACTTTCTGACTGAGTATTAAAAATGGTTGTTGTCATCCCTCCTTCCCAGTGTTTTATGTGTTTAATAGGAATTCTTTCTTCTGAAAAGAAACACTTAACAGATAAGCTTAATGAATGCATGGATTGCTCAGTACATTAGTACATTAATCCCCATATAGATTTGAAATGATAAAAAAAAGAATTTCTTCCTATAATCTAGCAGAATACCAGGTACAATTTAGTCCACTTTAATCATCCTCACTCATAATTCTCACATCTGGAGACTGACTCATTTCTGTGTATTACAGAACTGGTACATATTAAATGACAAACCACAATGAAACCAAGACCACAAGTTCTTACCGCACTGGATTTCCACTGCATGTTCTAACCACACTGGATTTCCACATGACAGTTGAAACAGCATGCAGATGGAGACTCGAAGATACTGGAGACTCAGAGAATGATTCAGAGCTGCCCTGTAAGGTTACATCCTTTCTAATAACTTGTGAATCTCTTCAAGGTCTCATGCAACTTCATTTCATTATTGGAAATAAACTTTCAAAACCACTCTTTATGCCTTCTAGATGTTTATTAGAACGCGGTGTACTAAATGACTCAAAAAAGCATTATGAAACTATGTTGTTGTTGTTATACCTCTATGTATCTGAAACAATCTGAAACATTTTCATCTGCAAGGGCACTTTCGTTTCATTTATTACCTACACCAGCCGCTGCATTGTGAGTGTCAGATGTCGCTAGAGCGTATGTGGGCATGTAAACAATTTGCTGCGCCCCGCAGAGTCTCCGGGAGGGGAGCCGGCGCCTCATCACGTCACAAGAGGCAGCTCTGCTGAGCATCCCAGACTGTGACATCGCCGCTCCACTCAGGTGTAAACAATGATAGTCTGGTCAGACTCGGCATCTTAGCAGTGCACACCTCCCCAGGCATTTTACAAGATACTACTTTTTCAAGAGAATGCATATTTCTTACCAGATAAGCATAAAACAAGGAAAATATACTGTGCCAGAGCCCCTTGACTAAAATGTATAAATACAATCTTGTAACAAGTCATGGTGGTGTGTGGCTCAGTGGGTTAGGATTCTGTGCCTATGATCAGAAGGTTGTTGGTTCAAATCCCAGAATGGGCAGAGTGATTTCAGCATTGGGCCCTTGAGCAAGGCTCTTAACCCCTTATGGCTCCAAGGACAGTCTGACTCTGCGTTTAGTTTTACATTGATTTGGATAATACTGTCTGCTAAATAAATTACCTGTCAGACTTTAATGTCCAAGCACTAAAATACCTACTGCCTTAGTCATTATTGTTCTTTTGTTAACCCCAATCACTGTGTGACAAGGGTCTATGAGCAGGTGGATGATCTGGGCCTCTTCTTGTTTAATGATGCGCTGGTTCTGACTCGGAGGAGTGTGGCCCACCTGCCCTTCCGGCACGGCTGTAAGACGTCACACACCTTCCTGGCCTCGGTGGCGCTGCCTGTGCTCACCCTGCGTGACATCACGGACACAAAATGTAGGCACACCCGCAGACATCACTGCATAGGCTAATACGAGATTATTTGAATCTTGCAATGTTCTGTTTTTCTGCACATAGAGGACTATAGGTTGCAGCTAGATGGAATCAATACCTTAGCTACTACCACTTTTACTGATATAATCTCTGCAAAATACCTAAAGTTTGAATAGCTAGTAATACAATGCAAAGGATGTACATGAAACAATGTACCCCCAGAGAATTGTGATAGTTTCTGTGTCAGAAACTAGAGTATTACAGCAGAGCACATCCAGCTTCAGGATTCAGCTTAGAAGCCCACATTTTTAACCAGCGTGCCATCTGCCGTCTGGCAAACCTGCATTCCCCTTTTTCCTCTCCTAGATGTAAAGAATGCGTTTGCGCTGGAGAGCCCAAAGCGCCAGTGGATCTGTGCCACAGATACGGAGGAGGAGAAAGTCACCTGGTTATCCGCCCTGCGCGGAGCCGTCGGCGTGGCCAGTGCTGAGAAATAGAGACATACCAAGCCCTGACAACCTGCATCTAACTGCTCCTTCATTACTCATACTGGAGAGAGACATTCTGCACCAAGTACAGCTGAATCATCATTTGTCTTATGGGTGGAGGGGCATCAGATTGTTGGGATAATGCGGTCTATCTGACTAGACCCATTTGTTACAGCTTCTGCTTAATAGACTGTCCAGTACATTGCATCTATTGCCAGAATATGACCTTGTAGAATCGCAGCGAGCGCAGTTTAAGGAAATCATGACTCTGGAGATTCAGATGTGTTGAAACAATTGAAATGTTTAATCCAGATGAAATATATGCCCAATAAAAAGGAACTAGTACTATTCTATTGAGCTTGGAAAGAAAAGGTAATTGTCAGATTCAGATTTGGAATTTACAGCCCATCTGTAACTAGCGTCTCTCGTAATTCCAACACAAAAGCTGAACTTCACGATTGGATGATTTTGTGCTTCAGTAATATTAACATGGCATCAGTGGGGATAAATCACACACATGCTTTTACTGTAGATCAGTCCTCTGGGACCCCCAGAAGGTCCATATTTTTGCTCCCCCAGGCTCCTTGTAGCGAAAATGGGGACTCTCTGGCAGGGAGCAAAAACGTGGACTGTCTGGCAGGGAACTGGGAGGGAGCAAAAACTGTGGACTGTTTGGGGGTCCCCAAGGACCAGTTTGAGAAATAAAGCGGTAGACCATAACTCTTCTCTGTATGAAAAACGAGGGTTCATACTAGATTTAGTCTCACTTATCTGTATAAAGAGGGCCTTCTTCCACCTTGTCTGTCAGAAACTCCACCACAATTTTTGTTACTACATAAACATTCACAGTACATTCTCATGCTGTATTTCTGAATATGCCCATCAGGAACCCGAGATCACACTTACCATTCACGTCATCATACACCCTGCTTTTGAAAATTACACAAAAATGACAGCTAAGTTCACAAAGGCTGCACATTTTGGCATCACAGTGATTAATAAACAGTCCACCAGACTCGTGTTTTTACAGAGTGGTTTGGTTATCTTTCAGTTCCTTTCTTTATCCATTTCAGTTTAAAATAACCATTTCAGGAACCTGATTAGTGTTAAATAGTTGAAGATCAAATCAGTCCACACATCTATTGGTATATAAAATACCAATACCAAAGTTCCATAGAGTTATGTCGGTCACAAAATACCTAAACAAAACCAGAAAAAAATGTTTTATTTACAAACTGAGAATGAAGACAAAGCTTCTGTCTAATGTACAATAAAACCTTACAGGGAGATATTAAAGCAGGTTCATGAGATGAGAATGGCCTTCAAATGGGACTGTGTGTGTGTTTCTGTACATGACAGTCGGTGCTTATAAGGTGGTCAATAATTCTTCAAACTAAAAAAAAAAAGTTATCATTTGACAAAAGAAAACAAATAAGGACTGAGAGCTTCTAAGTTCCACAAACCAAAAGTTCAATAAACCCAGAAGTCTTGTGACCCTAACCACAACCACAACCTCTTAACAGAACTATTTTTAAGGAAACCTCAGATTAATAGCAATATAACTTCATATTTCGTACAGACGACAGCCATTTATGTGGTAATATAAATTCTGGCTCCTAAACTGTAGTATGGATGCCCCTCAATGACCATGTCTTATCACTGACACATAGCAACCAAAGCTAGCTTCAGTGCTAGACTACTAAGCGGGAACTGAGACAAACAGGAGACGAGGGAAGCCATTTCTAACCCCTAAAAGAATAAAGAAGCTGGTGGTGAAACAGAATGCTGGAGATTCTGGAAAGGAAAAGCCGGCAGTCATAAGCTGACAGAGGGCTGTACAAGATGCAGAAAATAAGCTGAAGTTAATTGTTCAGTGAAAATCGTAAAGTATGATGATTGTGGTAGTTTCTGTAGAACAACCACTGCACAAAAAATACTTAATACTGAGGATAAGCCACCAGTTTCTTCATTCACACTTACACAGTTGTAATTTCAGTGTTTGGCTATATGCTAAAGGCAGATTGTGGGAGCAGCCTGATAACTCAACATGATCATTACGACATGGTTAGGTTTTATACATGGCAGATGAATGCGACTTCTCAGAAACAAAACAAGCATGTATGTCTGATATCATTATTCTAGATCATCATTCCATTTAAAGCACCCCTTTAGATTAAAATGTACATTTAAGTTATTACTATTACAATCACGACACATATATCTCTTTCATTTATTTAAAACTACAAAGCACAAACACCCAGTGTATCCCCCTCAATACCAATAACACCCAAAATATTTCGCCATGTTTCTGTCACTTCCAGACTGCTAAAGTGGTTTCTTTTCTTCTGAAAATGGTGAAATAATATTAGAAATGAAAAAAAATTAAGGGCAGCCTGTTAAATATTCTGTACTTTCATATGTTTCCACCAGAAGAAAACACTTTCTCCACGTCTCACGTATCTAACTACAGAAGGAGTAGTTTTCTCATACAAAGAGAAATATAAACAAACATAATGTTGCTCTAAGTGTAACAACAAACAAAATGAATATTTCATAATGGCAGTTGATGTCAGGAGACAATATTATCACCAGTGTTGTTCATTTTTGTTGGGTCACATCACTCTTTGGTTTTCCCCAATTGCATAAATAAGGTATTTGGAACCAAAACAGAAGAGCCTGACAGACTTTTCTAGAATCTTTTCTTGGGCTCCTGCTGTGTTCAGTGCTCCTCTGGTCTTTAAGCATCTGACGATTAAACACAGTCTCTTCTCCAACATTTATGCCACAACGCCTCGCGTTTCCCTTCACCTCAAACGTTCTCTAGGTCAGTTTCACTGGGACAAAAAAAATTTCATCGTGATGCATCTCAAATGCTGAAATACACAAAAAGCCAAGCGCATGCTACTTCTGTGGCACCAAACGCATCAGCATGCCGATTAAGACTGCAAATTTTAAGCATTTATGAGACCCACCGACAATCATGATGATGATGAGAGTCCTTAGCAAAAAAATTGGTAAGGCAGTGTTTTGCTGAATAGGGATTTACAGATTTTTCGATTAAACAAGAAGGCTACAGATTTGAAATTAGCATTTATTTCCTCCCTCTGAAACACAAACATGATTGACGAGAGAGCAACATCACCACGGCGTGTGTAAGTGGCCGCTCTGCAGTCTCCTAGTCCCAATGACGCAGCCACCAGAGGGCACCCACCAGCACAGAGTTTATGTTGTATGGAGATCTTCTTGATGCAAACTATGCTTACTGGCTAAGCCTTCCAAGCATGACCTTCCACTTATCTAGTGTAGTAGACTCTGTAGTAGACGCTTTTTGACCTCCAGAGTGAGTATGAGTTGTCGAATTTGAGCAGATAAATGCCTCGGCCCGGGTACTGGTGGCTTCCGGCATAAACCTCCTCGTGGCAGTCCCGCCTGTACACTGGCACTATCTCGTCCACCTGAGGCTTACTGGTGTTCTTCTGGACCTTCTCTTCCTCATTCTGGCCTTCACCTGTGAGCAGAACGACATGCCCGTTGACATTCTCTCCTGTGCATTTGGCCTCACCTTAGTTCCTAATTCCAACCCATTCCTAATTCTCTTTTCAGAAGAGCTTGTCAAATTACATGGGTTAAAATATGCTATTTAGGGTTTGTCACTAAGAATCTGAGTCACCATTGAACTGCACAGGTGCCGACATTGAAAGCCAGACACAAATCCAAGTAAAACAATAACAAAAACTAAAAACCAACTAAAAGCAAGCAAAATAGAAAAAAGGGGCTTTTCCACTGCCAATACAGACAATTAAAGGCAAAAACAGCCACTTTATGAAAATGTACACAAATACATGAGATGGGCTTTAACTTTTTAGAATTGGTAAGGGTGCAGGTTTGTCAGACGGTCTAAAGTCCCTCATTACTTGAAAAGATTAACACTTTAACAGTTTAACATGATTGACTCAGATCAGCAGCGCATGCATCAGATCCTGAAGTGACAGGGTTAACTACAGCTACATGCGAGGACACATCACACGCAGGAATTTTAAAGTTCTTTTTTTTTTTTAGAGAGACGTACAATCAAAAAATATTTCATTAAAAAATTGTGTCATAATGTCCTCGCTGAAAAGGTTAACATAACACTTTTAAAACCTATTTTGCAATATTTGCACATCATTAAAAGTGTAAATATGTGATCTTTACCCAAAATGTTTTACAAATAGTTGAACATAATCATGTCCCTTCAAGTTATAAGCTAAATTATCTGCTTAGACAGACTTAAACAATCTTGATTTTCTTTTTTCTTTTCGTTTTCTGAAATTTTGTGGTTTAGGTACATAGTGGTGTAGGTACATAGTGGTGTAGGTACATATGGCAATGCCTGATGTACGGGAATAATATACTACAGACTACAAACAATCATCAAAAGAGAACGTTTAAATATAATCAAACACTAAAAAACAGTAGCTAACCGCAATCAGAGGAACTCACCCTCATCATCCTCGTCGCTGGACTCACTGACGTGGACACTCACGGCTGCATTGGATGAATCCGTCCACTCGAAGTAGACACCAAAGCCGATGTCATAGTAATCGGTGGCAAACTCCCAGAAAAGGTAGGAGCCCTCCTCGTGTGTGGGCACGCGCACCGTCACCACCTCACCCCGGCCCACCGTGATCACGGAGTCCACGTCCTGCCGGATCTTCTCCTTGAAGTCCTTGATCTGTGGCCGCGTCCACATGGAGGGCGCTGTAATCACTGGAGCCGGGGCTGGGGTAGTACGGGGTAGAACCAATGTTAGAACCTACTCCCAGCAAACTCTAAGTTAGTAATTTGCTACTAACAGGGGACACCAGGGATAAGTGTTGAAGGAACTTACACACTTGAAAAACCAACACCAGCTACACATCCCTCCACTTCTGCTAGCATAAGGCTGCTAGCAACAACTGCTTATGAAACATGCCATCCGAAAACCAAACAGATTACGGAGTAAATGGATACCACATTTGATTCAACAATTGTCCCCGGTAGTGCTGGGTGATATGGCAAAATTTTTTATCATGATAATTTTTCGTATCAGTTGATATCGATACTTATCTTGATACAATTCATTATTTCTTTTCTTCAAGGATGTTATACTGGATGGTAATGATTCAAGTGGTGAAAAAAGTTTGCAGTATTTCCAGTTTTAGATGGCACATATTTTCGGCAGAGTTTACAGTACACAGCTCCAGCCTATTGCACGTCGGACATCCGACTGTTTGTGTGATTGTTTATACATAATATCTCCTTTTAAAAAAATGTCGTGTCCGCTGAGCGCTGTCACTTTCTTCAGACAGCGAATCTTTCTCTGAGTGTATGCTTACCTCCTCCATGATGTTACCAAAACACTAACATGTGGCATGCGCAGCTAACTCAACCAACCTTGCTGTGCATTTCTTGGGCATAGATTCCCTGTTCTTAAAAGACTACCGTATGATTGGTTGAAATTGCGTTCCTTTCTGCGATGCGATAGGCTGATGTGTGGTGACAAGCACAGTTTTTCCAAATCTCTCATTTTATTGCCATTTGAATGTTATATGACAATAAGTCTCTATATTGTTCATATTGATCAGACATCGCCCCTGTTCTCCCCTAGTAATACCAGCCTATCAGTCTTTTAGCCTCCAATAACCAACTGAAACTGGACAGTATTAAATAATAACCAGGCTGGTCTGTACATTTACATTCCGCTGATGCTGATGACAGGATGCATGTACGACAAGTTAATAAAACAAAACTGCACCAAGTTTGAATAATCCTGTGAAGTTTTCCCGAAATATCTTCTGTTCAACACAGACTCAATAAGCAGGTTTTTGACTGACAGACTGAGCAGCTGGACTACGTAAGGTTAGGCAGGGAGGGTCACCGTGACCTTCTGGCTGACCTCCCATGCCAAAATGAGTATGAACCTTTGGCCACGGCATTTGACTTGGGACCCACGTGTGCCTTGAGGCCCGTTCTCCAGCAGGTCTTCTGCAGCCTCCAACTCCGCGTCCCTGTCTGGGCTCTCGGTGGGTGTCCCGGCCTGCCCGTTCACCGCGAGGCCGTCTCCCGGCGACAGGGGCGGGCCACTCAGCCGACCGTCTGTCACAGCTGACGCAGCTGTGGCCTCCTGCTGCTTCTGTAGGGCAGCCTGTTAGGATAATTCATTTTATGCAATGCTATCCCCACAGTAACCAACACATACCCCTACACTATTAACCAGGCGGGCTTGAGGAACCAAAAGAACATTATCTAGTTTATTAGTCACAACACCAGATCAAATCCCATACCTTGCAGACCGATATCACCATCAGGCCCTTGAGCAAAGCCTTCAACCCCAACAACTCCAGGACCTATCTAAGCCTGCTCTCTGATCCTAACCGGTACGCTGCTTTGGAGAAAGTCTCAACCAAATAAATAAGATAAAATACAATGGGCCTATGCAAAAATGTGCAGAGGGAAAAGAATTTTGTTTCTAACAGTTAACGATCCCCGATATGTCCCGATAACTACACAGCTTCGCCGCCTTGAGGACACTTTCCCCCTCCTCCTCCCGCGGCCCCCCGCATACCTGCTGCTGGGCCAGCTGCACCTGGTACAGCTGCTGCATGTACTGCTGGTAGTGCTGCTCCTGCAGCTGGCGGATCAGCACTTGCTGCTGCTCGGGGTTGCCGGGGTACTGCTGGGCAGCGTACTGCTGGAACTGCACCGCTGTCTGGGCGTTCAGCGCCGCCATGATCTGCTGCCTGCCAGGGGAACCGTGCGCAGAGAGTCGGGCCGTCTCAAAACCGCTTGGAAAGAACCCGCCCAGGAGGGGCCTGTGTCAGACCTAATCACAGGCACGTATCCGAACCACGCTTCTTCGAAATCTCCAGTGTGACGTTTTAAAATCCAGGGAGGCCAGAATGATCTAGACACAGTTTCCAGTATTTGCAATCTGTCTAGTATGAGTGTCAGCACCCCCACTAGAAATTCCTAGTCCTTTAATGTCAATTGACACGTTAACTATAAACAACATGAGCATTCCTTAAGTGTTCAATGAATCTCTGAGGTTTGAAAAAATAAACAGTTTAAAAAGTGAAATTAGCTGAATGACAGAAGTATCATACATGAAACACGTTTCTCTAATATTGCAGCTCTAAGCTCATCACCTTAGTAACAACGGCAACCAGGGCTCTGGGACAGAAGTGTACATTTCCATAATTATCCAAAGCAACTTTGAACGAGGGTTACTTGCACTCCCTGGGGTTCAAACCCATGACTTTTGTGTTATTAGCACGATGCTCCGCTTATTGGGCTACTGGGGCTGTCATACAAAGACTCACTTCTGCTGCTCCATACGCAGTCGCTCTTCATCAGCTTGCCTCCTCTCCTCCTCCTCCCTCCGCAGCCGCTCCTCCTGCTCCCTCCGCAGCCGCTCCTCCTGCAGTCGCCGCCGCTCCTGCTCCTCCTCCTCCAACCGCTTGCGCTCCTCCTCCTCCTGCCTGGACGAAAAAAAAAAAAGGAGTCAGTGGAGGGCAATATAAAAATGAATTAAACACGGCCAGGGAATGGACTGTTCCCCAAGGTCTCAAGATATGACAATCGTTGTTTTGTTTTTGCATTTGATAGCTGAACCGTAAACGGTACCTCTTCCTTTCCTGTTCCTCCTTCTCTATTTTGTGCGAAGTGACGTAGGGCGCAAATAAATTGCAGCATTTGTTCAACAGCTTCACAAACTCCACCATGGCATCTTCCTTTGTCATGTTGCCCAAGGCGGCCCATTCTTTTCTGCAGGAGCAGCAAACTCAGTTAACAAGGCATGTAGAATGAATCTGAATAATGGTCCCTTCCAGGTGCCTCCAAGTGTTTACACTGAAATGATAAAATCTCTGCCATTTTTACCTGTTAATACCATTTCCTCTGTTAAAAAAAAATCAATTCTCATTTCAGCCTGAACTGTTCATCATTTTGCTGATGTATAAAAACTTCTGTTTTGATATCATATTTTCCATTGTTGTGCATTGAAATATTCATCAAAAATCCTCTAAATAAATATGGAAAAACTGGGATATTGTATTTGGTCGTCTTTAAATTAATTAAAAGGAAAGTAAAACTTTAGGTTGAATCCACCTAACAATTAAAATAAAAACTGTATCCATAAAAATTTTTCATAAAATCAAATAAAATACAGCATTTTATATGGTAGCACATAAGTGCAAGTAGAGTGCAAAAATAATTCAGGCCTGTATCAAGAAGGTCACACAATAGCTAAAGGCTAAAGTGAAGGGATACATTTTAAACTTTCTTTTAAAGATATATAGCAAGCTAGCTTCCCTGTTGTCTATACGTAGTGTTTTCCATATTTTAGAGGCATAATTGATGAATGCTTGTTTACATACAAAACACAGTGTTATGTAATGGTTGGGAAAAATTAAAAAGATTGTCAAATACATGTCAATGTATTTAACGGTGTGTGTTGAGTAAAAACTTGTGATAATCGTGATAAGCATTACCTTCGATCATTTCCCAGAACATCAAAGAATCCTACTTCTGGGCAAATGTCTGGGTTGAACGGTCCCAGTAAAACCTGTTTGTGGAGGGCAACAAGGTGGAGTTTTTCCTCATATGTTGGATGGAAAGCTTTGCCATCTTTCTCTTTTGGAGGAAGGAAAGGAAAAAAGAACATTTATTATATAACATTTAATTCTAATTAACTGTCCTTTTGAAGTTCAGAACAGCGTTCCCAAATCTTGGAACTGGAGGGTCATAATTCAATACAGTTTGCAGATTCCCCTGCTCATCATACACCTTAAGTACAGGTTTAGTAGGTGTAGAACAGGGAAATCTACAAACAGTTTGCAAACTGGCCCTCCAGGACCGGAATTAGGGAGCCCGAGTATAGAAGCATCTATGTTACATTTCCTTACAATTACAACAATGACAGTACCATAAAGCAGCAAAGTAGGTTGGTGCAACTGTAAGTAATCCACCCTTCACTCACTTCCATGTAACTTAAGTATCTTCTGCTTACATTTGCTCTGTAGTCCTTATCCAGTAAATTATCCAGTCTTTGTTAATCCAGCTAAACTGATAAAGGGTCAACAGTTAAAGACATGTCACAATTACATTACGGCACATAATCCTCAGAAATTTGGTTATATCCTATAAAGCTATAATACAGCATTGTTACAACAGATACTTCCATATCATATATTTATTTTTTATTAACACTGTCATTAAATTCATTTTAATCTTTTAGGCAAGGCACGTTTCTGAATTATTACGATAACAAGTAAGTCTCCTGACCTAAGAACATAAGAACAAAAGAAATTTACAAACGAGAGGAGGCCACTCGGCCCATCAAGCTCGTTTGGGGAGAACTTAACTAATAGCTCAGAGTTGCTAAACTCTTATCTAGCTCTGATTTAAAGGAACCCAGGGTTTTAGCTTTAACTTGACTTGACTAAGAAAGGAATTCTTCAGCTCATTTTTTGTGGAGCAAGGTGGGAGCCACATACACAGTAATACGTGTTGCCTGACATTAACAAACACACAAGTGTGATCTGAAGCATTCGGGTATGTCCGTAGGAGAGCCTCAGGTCCAGATGGCAAACAAAATCAGGCGACATCAGGTAGCGATTGAGAATTACAGATGCTCTATGCTTTACAATGGTTCAATTGATGATATTTCGATGTTACACTGGTGTGATAGCAATGCACAATCAGTACTCAGCTTTGAATTTCAATCTCTTCCCATGCCAGCGATAATGTACTTTCTACTGAAGCTGGGCGATGGCAGCCGCCATTCAGCCACGCTTCCAGTCTCTCTACATTATTAACAATGTATTGTATGGCGGTTTTTTCCCTCTCAGTTTAACCAACGGACTGAGCGAGCCAAGCGGTCGACCCTTAACCCCCAGTGCCATGGGTGCTGCTGCAGGTGGCTGCCCTTCACTGCCAAGCTTAATCTCACCTACATATGTGTCAGTGTGTCATGGAGAGCAAGATGGGGTAGGCGAAAAGGGAATTTCCCCATGGGGATCAATAAAGCGTCATTATTAAATGAACCTGTAGTCATTTATTTACTTTTCAATTACTGGTATTTAATTACTTACAGCAGTTTTTAAATCAGTGACAGTTATTTACTTATCAAATCATATTCAACTTAGGACATTTTCCAATTACAGTGGGTTCATCAGAACGTAACCCCACTGTAAGTCTAGGAACACCCGTATAATAAAGTTTTCCTTTTTTAGGCAGGCAGGGGTAACACAAAAAGATTACACAGATGGAACAAATGCTTAGTAATATAGGGCAGTGTGGCACTGTGGATAATAATTCTGTGCCTCTGATCGGAAGGTTGCTGGTTCAAATCCTGAGGCAGGCAGAGTGATGTCACTGTTGGACCCTTAAGCAGGGTACCTAACCCCAATAGCTCCAGAGACTGGCTGACCCTGTTCTCTGATCCTCACTTGTATGTCGCCTTTGGACCAAAGTCTGGGCTAAATAAATAAATGTAATGTAATAATCCAGATCACCTGACTCTCCTTCCTGAGTGGCAAAGCAGGCCCCAGCCCCTCGTATCTCGCAATAGCAGTAAATGAACAGTCTGCCACTGAAGAACTCATTTGAAAAAACATTCAGCTGTAGGCTGCAGGCCACCTGCCACATCCTCATTAAGCAAGTGATGCAATAAACAAATCAGCACATGCAGCGGCACAAATGAATGGTACAAAATCAGACGGAAGTACAACAGGCAAAGCAGGCCTACTCTTCAACGCAGGTCCTGGAGGTGTGGCACGTTTTTAGGAAAAGCACCCATACCTGAAAAACTAGGCATCATGTACTGACTAGTACATAATACCAACTGCATTAAGAAAGAAAACAATGACGATACTGAATGCAAGTGGAGCAGTCATGAATATGTAAGGTATGACATGCTACACCGTACCGTGTACTTGTCAATGTTAATAATCAATGATTTCCCTTTAGGCTACAGAACAAAAACGACTATAGTTAAAGTTACTTAGTCTGCAGAAAAAAAACATGCATGCATGCACAGAAATAATAGACTCTTAAACCAGGGTTGCAAATTTTTGTTATAAACGACCCTATTTTCTATAGTTGCACAGAAGATCAGTATATGGAGTAATGCAAGAAACTGTAGAGGGAAAGAGTTATTCTAAAACAATGCAAATGTCTACTTTATTTCCATAAAAAACTATATATGTCAATAGTTGACAGAAATCAAAAGCAGATGTATTTGTTCATTAAAATCATACAGCTGGATTAACCACACATTGAATTATTGCTTGTTCAAGAAATAAACATCTTCTGATGGAAGTGACAAATTCCACAATTAATTTGCATGACCACGACATTAAACAAAGAGAGACGCTAGTGAGGAAAGTAAGTAAATTCATTCCTCTGCTAACAACACATTAGTGAGATCTAGAATATCTTGCTAAGCAACAGGTAAAACAAATGGTTCTACTGTTTCTCCAGTTATCTGGAGGGCTTAGCTCACACAAAAATGCAAAAATAAGACAATAATGTTCTTATTGGCAATAGAAAAACCCAGCAAAAATCTATTTAGCATCTTCTGGCATTACCAATACCAAAAACATGCGGCACACACCTCTCTCTAAAAAAAACTATTTAGGGGAAAAGAAAGCAGTCAGAAGATTAAAAAAAGGCTCACTTCTTTCAATACCTGGATTATGCCCTCTTCTGGCTGTACTAAGAACTACATAAACATTCTTTACGATATGCCTGTGATCAAGTGGTGTATAATGGAGTTCTCAACTAATTTTGGTGTTTTTGCCTTTTTAGTATTCGTCTAGAGGGCAGCCTCATAAAAAGTATTATATCCATGCAAAAACCCTGTTACAGGAGTTACCCCATCCACAAAATCAATGCAAAAAAAACAAAACACAAAAATGAAGTTCAAAGACTTTGAAAATCAAGTTCACATGATCTTCACAAAAATGACATTAAGCATTCATAAAGATGAAGGGATATTCTATACTAATAAAGCAAGTCTCAGAAAATGTGCCAAGACAAAGACATCAAAACGAGAGGAAAATATAGCCTGCAAAATCACTTCACACACATAGACCAGAAGACCCTACTTCATATGACTCCGATTACATACTAATTTTAACGCCATTTCTGCTTTAACCTTCATTGTTTTAACAAATTACTTCCTAAGCTCAGTCATTTAATTTCAGATTAAAGTCAAAATTAATTCCGTAACGCGAACACGCGAGCAAACGTTACTTACAGGTTTGCGTAGCAAGAACATGTTTTATATTTAACAGGTATCACACAAACGTCAAGCGGAAACACCTGTCAAACTCGGTCAGACACAATCAACTGGTTTCAAACGCCGAGTGACGCCAGATCTATAGCAGCAATTATCAACCTGACAATGACAACTACTATTATAACCAACAGTTCAGTTAAAAAATAGCCTAGTGTTAAAATATAGACATCTGAAAACATCAAATGAGTGTAGACGGGTTGTTTTATCCATTAAGATGGTATCAACTACATGCTGATGTACGAAACACCCTCTCCTTGCAAATATTACTAATTAACCAAACACAATGAACTGTGATTATAGTGCTTGTCTTAGCAACACGCTATAGCTAATAAAAATCAACAAGCTATATTTGCTTGTCTATTTTCCCAGCAAAATGAGGTGCAACTCTAGTCCCTTGCGCACAATTACCAATAATTAGCCTAGTTCGTTCTCCACTGCAGATTAAAGAAATAAACTTGAAAAGCCCAGCGTGTTAAACTCTTATCGACAGTAGGAAAGTGGTAATACCTTTAAAGAACTGCAGCGCCAGATTATATAGCTCCTGGAGAGTAAAGCCCCATTTCCTTTCCACGGTTCTGGCAGTTTCGTCCACCTCTCCATCCTTCTCCCCAGAATGACTCGGAACTTGGACGCCACTGTCGGGTAAGTCAGTCTTCGAGCTTCCGCCGTCGTCGGGTTCGACTTCTGCATCGGGACTCAGCGTCAAGCCGTCGATAGAGACTTCCAGACGACCGGAGCCGCCGGCGCTGCGATCCGCAGCCCGCACCTCCATCGCCATCCTGACTAATGTCAACCGGGGTGGCCACGTACCTACTTCCGACCAGCTCGCGCCGGAACTTCCGGCTGGCGCGCGGGCTGGGTGGTCTGACAGTGCGCCGATAATACGCGCATACAGAAACATTAATTAGGAGTACTGGGAATTATATAATGTCGAACTATGGAATATTATCATAAATTATGATATACATGAATTCACTGAGTTTCTTAAAAAGCGTGAAGACCGCGTCGTCGCGACACCCATTCTAATTCCGACTGTGCCAGCAGTACTTAACACAATAATACTTAACACTTTGCTCTGAGAAGTGCTTGGTTAGTCTGCTATAAAGTTACATGACATAGAAATGCTAATTCTAAGCATAATGCAGTACATTTTCAGCTCAGGCACTGTTTGATTTCATATCGCTTGTTTCTTATTATGATGTACGTGCTGTTAGCAATTCTTAGAATGTGAAAATTGTTCACGGTTTTATCGCAAGGACAAACGAACCTTTAAATATATTCGATGTACCACCAAATTGGTCATAGGTAAATAGGCATGAAGTGTCACATTGTTGATTAAAAACTTGTTGAAACTGCAACAAAATAGACCAAGTAGAGAAATCGCTTTAAGAAGGTTGTGTTTAATATTTTCAAATAACAAAAGATATTTACAAATAAACAGCTTAATGGATAATTTGAGGGTCAACTGAATGGCCATCCACTGAAATTACCATTTATAAATACACAAGTAATGCTTCAGTTCATTTTAGGTAAAGATCTGCAAGTAACGTGGTGCATTAACTGCCTATTCATTTAGGCTTAAATATAGGCATCAGTCCAACAGCAGTTGTACCAATGGTAAATAAAACACTCTTGCTTATAAAATACTGTTTTATAACTGTGTACAAAATTTGTGGAAAAAATGTATATGCTTACACAATTTACTTCTCAAATACCAGAAAGTATCTTGAAACATTGAGAAAACCTTCTGAGCCTCTAAAAAGTACAATTTTACAGTAATCTATACCAATACTTTACAAAGCACTATGTTCGTTAATACAGGCTAAAGTAGGAAAAATTCTGCATTGCAATATTACAAAATTAAAAGGTTTAAAACATTAAGCTGCAAATAAGTATTGCAGAAACTGAACCAAGTAACTTAAGTTGAAACTGTTAGTTTAAGCATTCCTCCATATTTTGCCTCATACAAAATACAGAAGTATTTTGTGCTGCATTACCGCCCGACACCCCCCACACAAACGCACAAAAATTCTCAAATCACACAAGAGGGCAATATGGGTTATATGAAGTAATGAAAGGTATAACATGCATGCAGTCTTGCTTGGCATCAAAAGGTCAAATGTCAAATTCGTATTGTACAAACCACCCCCCCCCCCCAAAAAAAAACCAAAACATTTTGGTAATGCATAGTTTAAAATAGCCAATATTCAAAAAAACAAAATGGGATCTTGCAGATGAAAATCCAACATCGGATTAACATTAAATTATGCAAGACCTGAATTGGGGTTTAAGTTTAACAATCCCTTTGTATTTTAGAGTGAATGTACATTTTCATTACACTATAAACAAGAGAAAAGCAAAAGGCCTTAAAGCTGAAAACCTAAAATTTGTTCACTCAGATATTTACTCAGAACTAATATCCAAGTTATTCCAAACATGGAGTAACACAAAAACCCTTCCACCACATACTGACACCAAACAATGTCATACAAGTGACTGAAAACAGAAAAACCGACATGTACATGAGCCCTCTCCCAGTATCTCATATTATGCCCCAGGATTTACACATCATGACACAAAACAGACTCTTTACTCTCTACAGATTACAACTCAAATGTTGTTGGTGTTGTTGGCAGCGAAAGCATGCAGATTCCCCATCTGACTCAAGCCACTCTGAATGTGTGCTATATGGATCTCCACATTATTCTGAAAACAGCTGTAATACAAACATACTTGATTAATCAAATGAAAAACATTTAAACCAGATTTAAAAGGTCCATTGTATTATCAATCTAGATATTTTTAAATCTGAAATGCATGCCTTCAGATTGTCAAAGGGGGTGGGTGGAGAGGTTGGATTCAGCCCTGTCTGGAATGTGTAAGCTTGTATTGTCTCACCTGATATTGAAGTAATTAAAACTACCATCCATACTTGCATGAATGAGTACCAGTGTTATTAGTTTGATTTTTCTTCATTTAGGTTTTTATATGTCAATTTTCTTTTGAATTGCAGTTTAATTTTACTTCATTTCAGTGTGGTTTTATAGGATGCATTTCTATTAAATATAATTTATATACAAGTTTCAGTTTCAGATCTAGGAAATGTATTTCTAGGAGCAGACTGAAAGTTGCAAAGCTATTTTATGGGTCTGATCTATAGAGAATCCCACATGAATACACAGCGCACATTACATGCTAATGTCCTCAAAATGGGCAAAACATGTTTCGTGTTTTAATGTTCATCTAAAAGCAACATGCTGAATTAAGTTTCCTTGATTTTCATGAAGGAGGAAAAACAAATGATTACTTTAGCTAAGTAATATGAAATTAATGAAAAAAATAAACTTTTTAAGTTTTAGAAACATTTTTTTTCCATTTCTTATTTATGAAAATGTTCTAATTTTTATCATTATTACCAATAACAACCCTGATGAGTACTCAACTTGTGAACACAGACTGATAATGAAATGAATATATTCTTACCTGGTGTTGGAACTGTCTACTGAGTTTTTGATGTCATTAAGAGAATCTGTCAAAGACTTGAACTCAAATGAATTTAAATCATTTTCCTCTGCCAAGGACTAAAAAAAAGAAAAAAAAAAAAGAAAAGAAAAGCGAAAAACGTTAGTAATATGGAATGAGACAAATATGAAAGGGTCCTAAAGGAGTTTGGCGGCTTGCCTTTATCTGCAGCAGCAGAGTGGTGAGACTGGAGATAAGGTGGGTAAGGCCTTTGTTCTGGACACACAGCTGACCACTGGGGTGCATGTTGGCCTGCCGGACGAGCTCCTCAGCCTCCTCTTCACAGCGACGCCGAAGGTCAGTGGGCTGGTCGGCCGGCTGCATGCCCTGCTCAGGGGCCAGCTGAAAAGATCACATTATCAACACTGGACAGGGGCCAGAGATGTGGTGTAACCTCGATATCTAGTTGGTAAATGTCACTACAAGATAGACTTGGGCCATGCAGAACAAACTGTAGTCCTTTCAATGTCCTTTCTAATTAGAGCCACTGTTTGAGGGTAAAATGCAGAGTCTACAGCTGATTTACAACAATAATTAAACAAATCACCCAGGAACTAAAAATATGCTGTCCGTAAATTTAGGTTTAACATTTTGTTTACAAACAAACAAGTGTATACAGGACACCAATCCCCGAATTACCAATAGAATCAGCATTTCCAAAATATCACATGAACAGGAAGGATCAACCATTCACCACAGCCTGTTTTCTGTCATTCCTTTTCCAGAACTATTTAACCCCTGACTAGCCTACCTTGTAGCAATACTGCTGTACTTCATGCAAGACTTTGTTCAAGTCTTTATTTAACTGTTCTAGGTCCAGCACAATGGTGGCATATCTCTTCTGAAACTCAAACCCAATAGGCATGGAGTAGGATTTCTGTAATAAAAAAAAACACAACATTTAAGCATCTCAACAAATGCCGGTACAAGTAGTCCTCACGTTACAAACAAGTGCCATCCCCCAAGTCTGTCTTTAAAGTTGAATGTGTAATAGTCAAGTCAGAAAAATAAGGTAGTTTTTTTTATTACTGTATCATAATATTAACTACATACAGTACTGTACATCGAGCAGTTGAACCACTGAATAGTGCAATGGTTTCACAAGCATCACAAAAGTGCGTGCAATCATTATTACAAACCATTGTATTTAACTGGAATTTTTTAGATAATGGCCTTATTGGCAGCCCGTTAAAGCACGAGTGGGACGTTCTTAACCAGGGGGCTGCCTGTATTGCAGTTCTACATTGTTTAATGGTTACTTAAAATGGATTGTTTCGTGGTATGAAAGAATATCTTAATTACCAATTTTTCAGCCTCTGTGTTCATTTCCTTGAGCTGCTTAATATGTTCCTTCTTAATCATCAGGATTTTTGATAATCTTGTCTGCAATGGAGAGAATTTTTCATGAAGACAAGTTTAAAATATGAAAGTTTATGAAAACACAGGATTTTATTAACATAAAAAGCAGACTTACAACTTGTACAAGGAATTTGACAGGGAAGCCCCCGAGTGTCTCCCCTTCGGTGCCCAGCATTTTGCTCTTCCAGGGTGACTGACCCAAGAGAGGGTCATTATCCTTCAAAAAGTGCAGGTCATTAACTTTTTAAGCAGTTTATGAACATTACTATCTTCGTCTCAATCTTATTTTAGTACAGAGCATCTAAACACGCAGAGAGACCAAAACTAAATCAAGAAATTAACACGCATCTCCATATTAGTCCTTGCTTAATTTATTCTAAATCAACATCTTATTAACAAAGTTAATTGGCCAGTTCCAGTGTTATTGATTTACCCTCATAGTGACAAAAAAAGATGCCTCAGAGCATGGACAAGCTTAATATCACCCAGTCAATTTGCAAATCTTTTCATGTAACATTTTGGGTTGGATTTAGAGAAATCCTCAAAATTCATGTATTCATTTACACATTAGAAAGACATCATATTTTTATTAACTTTATGAATGTGACAAATGGACCTCTGCATGGAGTTACCTAATTAAGCTTTAACATACAGAACACATTTACACTAATTGCATCAAAAGCAAAATCTATCTAGGTCAGGGCTTAGAAATAGGACCAGCAGTACCATTAAAGCAGGCTGAGAGGAGGGGGCGTAAGGCACGCGGGGTGGGGTCATTAAGGCTTGGAAGCGGGAAGGCCTCTGCTTCTGAGCAAAAGCAGTTATAGGCATCGTCTCATGTGGTTCATTGCTCTGCAGAGGAAAGAGGGAGAGGTGCCCTTACTGACCCAACAGGAAGTTCAAGTGCATCTTAAAAACAATTGTTTTGACTAGTAATAAACATGATAGCCATGATGCTAAGCTAACATTTATTATCTGTCATAAGCCACTGATGATGTCAACTACCTGAATCAATTCTTATCCTAATTTAAAACTACTGGCTAAGCGATACTGGTAACTGCCACCTATTCAGATTTTTCTTCATCCCAGTGCGTTCTAATACATGCCACATGACACCCAATTTCAAGCAATTCATCATATGTGCGCACAATGAAGTACAACATATTTTCAGTTGCAAAACAATCCTACCAGGACTTCGTAGTCAGGAACAGTGTGAGTTCCCAAACCATTCCGGTCAAAGGTCACCCTATAGGTGGCTGCACTTGTGTCAACTGCATCAATTTGTCCTGTGAATAAACCATCGTGAACTCCTCGGAGACGAGCTGTGAAGCAAAAAAAATGCATTTCAAAGCACAAGACTGCCTTAGGTAATACAATTGTTTAAACAGTAATGAATACCGTGAAACAATGCCACAGAATTTACTATTTGTCCAATTTAAGTACACAAGTACATATAGCGTGAAAGCAAACATGTCCATGAATGAAATTCTCCAGAGCATTACAATATGACCTGTTTATTAAAATGTTTATCAGTCTTAAGATAAATAGCCATCGAAGCCAACTAGTGCACAAATTCATTAAAATGTAACACTACATTTATTGTAAGGGAAGAGAGCCATTTGTTTCTATTTTGACATAAAATTCAAAGATGCTTCACTTTCAACATCAAAACACTGTATCCCATTGTCTAAAAACGTCACCTTAAAGCAGCACAGCTCAGCGTTACCTGTGACTTTCGTTCCTATAACTAAAGGCAGTGGGATTTCCTCTGGGAGGTCTTTGCAGTGCGATACATCCGTGAATTTCCTTTGCTGGAGCAACCGGATTTTCTGCCTTTTTTGCTTTAATGCGGATCGCTCCTCGGTGAGGAATGCAGACGAGCACCTTTGGGAAGAACCATACCGGTTGTTTATCAAACTGTATGACCATCAAAACGCATGCATGTGATAAAAGTCATTTGTAAATGCAAGGAATGTTTTTGGTACCTGATGAAGAGGGTTAGTGTCCTGTGTTTCATTTCAAAATCGACTGCTTAATTTCAGTCCTTTCTTTATAGGTAGAACGCACAACAAACAGCACTGAACGTCACGTAACAAGAATATTACACCATACCGTCTTGGTTTGCCCATCAGTCTTCTGACAGTTCCCCATTCAACTCTAGTCAGCTTCCTAGTTTTGAGGTTTGGGAATGACTCTTTCAGGCAAAGACAGAAGTCATTATCCCCTTCAAATAGCGGCCTATGTACAAAACAGTCAGAAAATATCCATGTGGAAAAGATCCAAGGCATATCAATCAAACTGACGATAAAAATGATAAATTTTAACTGCTCAAAATAAAATAATTTTAAGACTCACCTGTCAATATTTGAATAAAACCATTCATAAATGCACCATTTATGTGCTTTGGGAAGTTTGAGTAGGTTCCGTAATCGCAACCCAATTTTTTGCGATGCTTTCTTATCCGGTGTTGGGAAGCTTGAAAATTTCTGTGGTACCACAAGCAGAAAAATTATATTTAAATGTAACACAAGTGAAGGAGCTGCATAATCCCCCAAATACCACCAAAATTCCAGGAGCAACAGTACTGCCGTTTTATAAGAATGATTATGCTGTCCTTTCAAAACAGCGAATGCATGTTTGGTTACTTCAGGAAGGGAAGGATAGTGGATTCTTTTAGACCTGAGGCACAGTTGTCACTCTCTGACTTCTTCTAGGAGACCTGGAGGTGAACTGCCCATCGTCATCCTCGTAGACCAAGCGACTTCTCTTTGAGCTTCTGGTTGGCTAGAACCCATTAGACAAATACAAGTTCACTCATGACGGAGTCATATTTGCACCCAACACACATCAAAACTTACAATGAGTTGCATGAAGTAAGCAAGACAAAAAGTACAGTTTTCAATATTAATGGAAATGATATTACCGTATCCATGGCTGGAAATGAATTCCTTCCCCTTGAGTTCTGAGACTTTGGTAAACTTTGTTTTTCATTCCACGTACTGGATAAACTTCCTTCTGTAATAAGGATCACCAGCATGTTAATTTTGCATCCAAAAGCAATGTCTTTACATCCCATATACAAACACACTTAGGCTTATATAATGCTTCTTTGGATAAGACACTTTAATTTTCCTTCATTTGAAATGCATCCAACAACAGTAATTCAGTACAATAAAGGGAATGTCATCCACAAGGACCAAATATCACTGCAAAGACAGCATCCCAGTGAACATATCTTGAAGCATATGATCCTCAAAAATATTTAATGATAAATAATAGCCTTTTTATTAAAAAGAGGAAATGTATATTCAGCTTAAATACTGAACAATGTGTTACCTTTCAGACTCACAAGTGCTTTTGCAGAAGAGCCTAAAAAGAGAAAAAGGATTTTAAATTCACTCAATGCAAAAAAGGCAAATATGTCATGCGAAGTGGGAAGTATACATGACTGTCTGGTTGACACTGAAATTCTGGTTCTGTGACTCCCTTTCATGTTGTACTTGAAAAGGCTAAGAGAAGGTCTAATTCAGACTTGATTTAAACACAAATAAAGTATAAGAATGGTATTTGCAAAGACATTCATGATCTGCATGTATTACTCTGGAATGAAAATTAGAACTAAAACAAAAATTAAACTTTAGCAGTGATTACCAACAATTTTGGATAATGAATTTAACAGAAAAAGATGACATCACTAGTTTTCAGTGTGTAACCAATTTTTTAGATGCAGGAATGAGAAAACAAAACATCAAAGTAGCAAAGTGATGTGACTGACTAATCTTTGATTTTTCACCCTGTGGCCTGTACTACGAAGCAGGGTTACTGGATTATCGGGGTAACTTGTCGGATTTAAGGTACCACAGCTTAAATGGACTTCATATTCGTTCACTTACATTTTGCCAAGACAACCTTAAATCCGACAAGTTACCCCGATAATCCAGTAACCCCGCTTCGTAGTACAGGCCACTGGTCTCAATCTACAGGCACATGCTCGTGGTACAAGTTAATACTGCTGGCTAAAGTCAGCTGCTTTATGCAATAAATTTAACTGATTTACCTTGCATTCATGTTTAAGGCAAATTACAATTCAGCTAGGTTATACAGCTAGTTATTTTAGCTGACTAATCCAAGTTTGGCCTCACTTGAAGCAGCAACCCCTGGGCTGCATGTCTATGCTACCCAGGTTGCCATTTAGGTATCCATAGCGACACTGCATTTTTGAGCAAGTAGCCTGGACTGCGCAAAGACAAAACATTAAAAAGGAAAGCATCTTTCGCGGTGCTACCAGAACATCCAGCAGGAACCCCACAACGCAACCTGCTGGGCTGTCTCTCGAGACAACTGCAGCATTTGTTTCTGTAACCAAACGCACAAGCATGGAATCAGAGGGATTCCTTGCAGAAGATCATGCCATATTGAAACAATTGAAAACAATTCCAAGCTCCACTGACTCAAAAACACTTTACATGCTATCCTGGCTGCAGGGCATCCAAACAGCCTAAGTGTGACAAAATGACATTTCACTTTTAATGCAATACACAAAATAGCTTTATATGACAAACTGAACTACACAATGCATACATGGCTTGAATATACTACTCAATACTGAGAATCTAAATGTACTACATTCACAATACTTTATAAACCTAGCAAAATTTAAGCAATGTGAACAGGTTATCCTGAAAATATTTAACAATCATAACAGCAGCATGACTTAACCTTCTAAAGTGAAACAATAAGTCAGAACCTTGTCTTGAATACAGGATGTAAACCAGAAGAAGCAACTACAAAGATGAAGTAAAGAACAAACACAGCGTTAATCACTGAGAAGTTATGATAGGATAGGATGATAGGCATAACAAAAACATTCAATCTCAGTACAACACAGTCCTCCAATTCATTGCTGAGCCTACAAAGTACCATAAATATAATTATGAAAGGAACCTGCATTATTTAGTACTTAGGCTTTCAAAGGGAGATATTATTTAGACCAGAAAACAGATCAGACAGCCTAACCTATAATTATTTGGTAAACCATATTCAAATTTTATAATATACATACACAAATACCGAATCGATACTTCTGGCTATTAAGGTTCACGAATCTGATGCAGTTTAATAACATTAAATAAACTAAACCTCGACTATATTAGCCCACTCCCTAAGATTTTGATGATTTATGTAACTCTCTAGCAGCGACGCAACAACCTTTCCCATCATAACAAAACACGGTTCACTGGCATTAATCAAGTATCAAACTAAGTAACAAACAAGAGGCAAGATAAAACCAAGCATTTTCATTGTACATCTGGGCCCATTTGTCTATTACAATTACAATGTCATAACTAACCAGCAGACAATAACCCCTAAGAAAAACTATTAAAAATATAATAGCTAGTAACAAATCTAGCGTTCAATTAAATAAGGTCAAGTGGAAGAGACATGTATCCATCTTTTGATTTAAGCAATCATCTACTTAGCTAGTACCAAGCATGACCCATGCTCACGTAGCTAACTATTAACGCAGTAAATATTAGCTACGGCTACTAAACTTGTTAACCAACTAGCTACAGTGTTATGTTGACAGCGTTACCTAGCTGTCTCTACAGTAATGTGAGAGAACCGGAAAACGCAGAATTATCACCCACCAGATTTTAAATAACGAAAGATACATTTATATCTAACCTGATAGTTAACGACTGTTCAATTATTCGGAAAAATGCGCAGCATTTATCTACGTTTAAGGTAATTCAATACCAACCCATACAACACGCCAATGTATATAAATTAAGACAACCGAGGCTATTTAGTTCTGCGTCTGAAGATGGTGTATTAATTATAATAATATGAATGATATCGCCACTGGATTAACTAGCTAGTATTCCTGTCAAGGTTGAAGAGCTACGTTGCTCAAGTTAAACAGCTGGTCAAAACACGGGATATTTGCGTCATATAAACAACCTAAAGCGCACGGCGTTCACGAAATACCACTAACGTTTCGCAGTATTTTGGACTGATTCGTGTCGTTAACGTCTCGGTAAACAGCAAACAATCGCGACTTTTCCCCCGAGCGTTTTTAAAAACCTTACTTAGTTTTCCTGTGACTTACTTTCATCCAGAAGCTGCTCCAGCTCCGCCATCTTGAATCGGCCGCGCCGCTTTTTCAAAGGCTGCCGGTCGTGGTGCATTGTGGGATACAGGCTGCCGGAGAGGGTTCTTCGAATGCCGGTCGCACGGTTTTAATCTCTTTCTGAATATAATGTATATAGAGAGTAGACAAAATACCAGGAACAACTAAAATATATGGTCAAGAGTCTAATAGAGAGTGGTGCTACCCATTGCCTTCACATCAGCTTCCATGCTTCTGAGAAATGCTGTCATACAAGTCCCGAATTGTGCGTAGTGGTATCCTCAACAAACCTCCAGATCGCTGAAGGATGAAGGAGGTGGAAATCTGTTTCACTTGGCGAACATCAGAACTTCCTATAAAGTTTCAGTGCTGTTTGGGTTCTGGTGATTTGGGCTTTTGGCTTCATTATGGTGTTCATGAAGCCACTTTGTAGTTTGTGTTGCAGTGTGCATACAGTGCAATCAATGGACCCAGTGAATCGTATGAAATGGTTGCCCTTATCATTATTGACCCATCCATCATGTGTAACATTTGCCAACACATTTTTTTTAATTGAAGTCATCCATTGTCTTTCCAGATGTAGGAAAAGTGGATGAAAGATTATTCATTACATATTATAAGTGCTTGTCTACTTCATTGAGCAAGCTTCCTCTGTTTATCTGTATCATTTTCAATTTACCTGTGTTTGGCATATGCAGACCTGATTCTTGAGATTGTTCGCCTTGGGATTTTAAATAATTTTGCAGTTTTTTGTGACTCATTCAGCTGTAACTCTATGTAAATTGCTTTATGATGCTTTGAAAACTTGCATATAAAATTGATAAAAATGTAAAGTGATTGCCAGACCACTAGATATGACTGTAGTGGAATTCAGCTTAATAAAACTCAACTTTGTAGCAGTTCTTGTAATTGTGATTTAGTTACTTCATGCACTCATTGTTAGTCACCTTCAAATGTCATATTATGATATAAGTAGTAATATACATACAAGCCGTGGACAAAATTAATGAAATATTGGGTGAGTTTTAAATTTTACAATAAGAAAAATGTGTTCTTGGTTACACAAAAGCTTGCCAGTGAAGGATCATTAAAAAAATAAATTAGATTTGACCAATCAAAAATATTTTGTAGAGCAAAAAATTTGCTGTCAAGCTACTTATCAAACTAGTCAAATATTAGAAGTATGTCATATTCTTGAAATAATACAGAAAATGTCTTTCATGCCCATATCATATCTTCCTACCTCCACTGTGTGTCTGGTTTTCATGCTCTCCCTACAGTATGTTACACAGGATTTCCTGTCTGACTCTGAGGATCCCCAGGTACCGTGTTGGGAAACACTGTGACAGTGTATTCATTGATTTCAATGAAATGAAGGTTAAGAAGACTCAACTGTCATTTTATTCTTGTACTATGGTATTCTTGCAGTTATACAGTTGATTAATTGGCATCTCTAAATTGCCCACAGTATGTGCAAATGTGTTTGATCCCTGCAACGGACTGACGTCTCATCCACGGTGTCCCCTGCCCTGTGCATCCTGGGATCAGCTCTAGCCCCCCATGCCAGCATGACAGGTTAAGTCATTTGAGGATGGATGGAACATTTCAATCATTCAAATGATCGTTTATCAATCAGTTCTTCTACATATGTAGGTTAAAAATACACATTAACTTCTTCAGTAATTACGTTAGCAAATTATTGATTTGATTGTTATGATGCAGCATGTTGTCTTTTTCCCATAATGCATTTAGTGCTGTTACAACGCCAGTTCTGGCCAAGCTGAAATTGCATGTTGTCTGAGACCGAGCTGGACTTCTTCGTATCTGGTCTTCACACCTGCACTGCCCATGGACGGAAGGTCCCTGTCTCTGGAGGGGGACACTAAAACAACAGCATTTTTGTTTAATTTACATCATGAACTCGTTTAGCCTCAGCATTACAATCTTCACGATGAAAAGCAAAACATTCAAACAAGGGTTGTATAATTCTGTGTAATTCGAGTAACGCACATCTAAGCAACTATGAGAAAACGACAAATGCAGCATACTTTTTCCATTGATAATGGAAGTTTTTAATCTTTGACACTGAATTTATCTGGAATGCTCAAAGTACACCACAAGGTATAATGAGGTTGGCAAGTAACATAATGATTAAGAACATGGGTAAGTAATCTATGTCTGCAACTGTACAATTTAATGATTAATTGAATTCGATAACAATCAACAGAGGATTTTTTTAGCCTGTATTACTTCCATTACTGTCCAGTTACAGAAATGGACAAAGGGTAAAAGTGTAATCCATGTAATTTTTTTACAAAGCGTCTGCATTGTCTGCAACAATGAGAACCATATTAAGTAATAATAAAGACGACCGCTTCTGAATTATGTTAGCTGTGCTATGTTAATTAGCTGTGCTATGTTAATTATGCTGTTAACTGTGTAATAAATATATGCACAATGACATACCATTTTGGTGAACCTGTCTTCACAGGCAACTCGTATCCTTTCCGCACTGGCAGGACTATCCAGTCGAAAAGGGCCGTTGAGTCCTGACTCTGCCCTAGCGGCGGTGATGGCGTCCTTAATGGCATAAAAAACGGAGGCTGCCAGAAAGAGTGGAGGTTCCCCTACAGCCTGAAATGAGACACAGAAGTATGAGGTTGAGAATCAATCCATCCATCCATCCATCCATCCATCTTCCAGCTGCTTGTCCTGGTAAGAACATGAGAACATAAGAAATTTACAAACGAGAGAAGGCCATTCGGACCATCAAACTCATTTAGGGAGAACTTAACTAATACCTCAGAGTTGTTAAAATCTTATCTAGCTCTGATTTAAAGGAACCCAGGGTTTTAGCTT
>JAODKC010000145.1:182665-220539 GCA_026777985.1 Mormyrops attenuatus | reverse complement strand
CCCCCCCCACCCCCCACCCCCCACCCCCCCCCCCCCCCCCCCCCCCCCCCCCCCCCCCCCCCCGCCCCCCCCCCCCCCCCCTAAGCATCGTGAAAAATATTGTCAAGGTTTGTCAAAAACTGTCGAGACATTCATGAATATGCAACCCATATTTTATTAAAGATGTTTAAGCTTTCGCATATAAACTGCCATGTGGGGAAAACATGGAAACCAAATCAGCTTTCGATTAACTTTTAATATACGATTGTTAATATACGATTACAGGCCATTATGTAAACATGGTTAAGTTACACTGGATCATAAGAAGAATGCCCGGCAGTAATCTTCCATTAGCAGCACCCGAACCACAACGCTATTTGTTAATGCGTCCCAACATGAAAAAAATAAGCCATGTGACTTTAAGAATGAGGTGTTATGAATGCCAGAGTGTCATACAGCATGTGCTGTTGAGGGTGTGATTTGCCTAGGGAGGCATCCCAAACATGCTGGTGCCATGCTCACACAGGGGCTCGGTGCTGGCTCAGACATGAGGACCATACCTATAACTGTGGCTCTTAGAGTCCCGTAACTTGCTAGGGGGAAAGGCTTGGTAGAAAGCAGTGGAGGGGTTCCTGCACAAATCAAGAGTCAGAACGTAAGACGCATGACCCACAAGTGGCCAGGAGAAAGCATTTCAGTGCCTGCCATGAACTGCGGCGGCTTTTCGGCTTACTCTACAGCACTAGAAGGCTGCATTTCCGTACTCCAAGCCTTGGCAAAGGCGGCCATTCATGAAAGTTCAGAATCACATGTATGCTTAGTTGCAACATAAGTTTCTCCATGCAATGATCGCAAAAACATCACCATAAGCAGACAGTTATAAGTCATGACATATTAAACAAAAGCCAAACAAAATGAACGACAACAGAAGGAACACAAGAGCTCAGATGACTATTTTCACTACTCTTCCAGATGGTGAATTTGCTTTTTATACAGCTGCCTTGTTAAATTTCTCCCTTCCAGCTTTCGTGGAATAGGTCAGGTGTTATGCTTGCTTACATCCATAATGTACACAACCTGAATCATCACACAACAAAAAGAAAACCGCTGCCACACTCTGTCATGGAATTCTGAGACAGAAACCGGAGTTCGGTTTAACCCGAGACCTGACCTTCAGACAGAGAAGTCTTCATTTACCATTTAAACCAACAGATACTGATGCAGATACACTGACAAATTATTACAGTTGGTTGATCAAGTATCCATCTCCCAACCGGATATCCAGGACAAGGTCACGTGGGGGGGCTGGAGCCTATCCCAGGCAGCATGGGATACAAGGCCGGGGAACACATTGGGCAGGGCACCAGTCTACTGCAGTGTGCACATGTGTGTGCTTACAAACACACACCACCCAAAAACCTGCCTTCAAATCTGCCTTCAGCCGACTTAAATTCTAACGACAAGCACTGATGCCCATAGGGGGATTCCAGCCACACACAGCATTAGGGACGCACAGACTACATTTTACGTGGCCGATCCCGATTTTTTTAAGCCTCACCTACCAACACCGATCCTGGCCAACCCCAGGTTTCTTAGTTTAATAATACTTAGCAGGTTAAACCTTTTTTAAAATAAAATAAAAAAAAAAACACCCCTTTAATGAACTTAGCTTTCTGCAAGCAAAATATTTTAAATAACCTTTTCAAATAAAAAGGGCTCCGCAAGCGTCAAATTAAACTGGGTGTTCCAAATGCTTCTGGGGTAGTTCCTCCACGGACAACTTTTCGTTCATCTTACTGTGAATTTAACGTCTCCGTCCCACACTTTAAGGAATCTCCAAGTGTGGAAGATGCTGCAACTGAGGACGATGCACTCGCGCGCACACACACAGTCAGTAAGGGTGTAACGATACACGAAAATCACGGTTCGGTACGTTTTAAGTACAGCAGGGGTAAAAGTAGCAAAAATGGCTTTTTCAATAGTGTTTTACTGAACAAAGTACAGTACGACCGTTTTTCATAAATGAAAGTCTGTCGATACTGCTACAACAGACTAATAAAAAAAGTAAAATTTAGTAAGTAATTCGAAATAAATAAAAACCTGTTGTATGCAAAATGTTTGACGATACATGTGGCAACTGATTGTTGTAACAGCGCAAATGCGTACATTCTTTGTGCATTTGCACTGCTATAACTAGAAATTACCGTGCACTTTAGCATATAAAAGTTAAATTGTACGGTGATTTGTCATATCAGCACAGATGCACATAAAATAAGAACAGTAAGTAAGATGAATGTATACTTGCGTACCGGTTACGCGCATCCCTGTAACTGTATACATCTTACATATAACATTTATAAACAGAGAAAGGCTGATCAATTTCCAAGTAGTATCTTTTGATATCACATTGTCTGCACAAAGTTCTCTTTTGCTATGAAATGCTTGCTTGCTGACAGACCAGCGTTATTCGGCAGTACTGCAGCCTTCTTTACTGGAATGGATTTATTTTTTTTTTTTTTTTAATCAGAAACTCTTCATACTCGAATACTTCATGTCTCGCCTTAAGGTGAGCAATCAAATTTGTTGTATTGAAATGCTTCTAGTAGATCCTCCTCATTCAATTTTAGCAGAGAAAATGCATTTCTAATTTCTAACATCATTTTCGCCAACATTAAAATAATTCCACACGGCAGACATTTTTCTAACTGTTTAGTACATGGGCGTGTAAAGCATTAAGGGTCACATTTTGAAAGGGAATTATCGGTAGTAAATAAATGTCGGCTGATTTTTAAGCGTCGGCCAAGAGCCGACTGTTGCTGTATTGCGTGATACTGAGAGCTGGCCGATACGATCGGTGCATCTCTAGCGATTATAATTTTTGCCATAAATTGAGCAGCCCTACTGTGGGGCCTTCAATGCTGAAATTTTGTCGGCAATTACAGAATTTACATTTGTATGTATCAGTACAAATAGATATGCATACAGCAGCAGTATAATTTTAAATAACCCAGATACCAAATGATCTGTGAAACTGCATCTTATGCAATTAAACCAAAAATTGGATTTTTTCTTCTTTTTTTGTGGGAGTAAAACCACCCAAAAAAGGAACGATGTAAGGCAATGAGGGAAAACCCAAACAGGAAAGGAGAATTCTAAGTAAGGGCCACGGTGCTTTCACAATCACAGTACTAAATATGATAAGTGATAAAACTGCACTTTCACTATAAAAATTGTTTCCATTTAAGAGAAAAGTGGCAAGACACAATAAGACCAGAACTAAAATCCCCTCAAACCACTTAAATTAAAATCCCACAATAATAATCAAAAGACATTACAATCAACAAGACAAATTAAATTAAATCCCCTCAAGGAGTTCTTAAAAGTTTTCAGTTTGTAATTTTCTTATATAGCACCATTCACAACATAGCTAGCCCAAACCACGTAGATGGAAAAACTAATACATTTGATGTGTAAAACTAATAAAAAAGTAACTACACAAAAAAAAAAAATCTGAGCAGAAAAAGCCAGACAACAGCAAAGAAAACTAAATATTATATAACCATTTCACTGGGAGAAGGTCTGGACCTCAAGTCTCCTACAAGTCAAAAAAGACTGTAGTTGTAGTTTCAGAAGTAGAAGTCATGATGCGAAGAATATTCTGCAGAAAACGATAACGGTCGCCAGATCGACAAGTCAGCTGCTAGCTGCCCAACATCTGGGGCAGATGTTAAAAGGCACCATCTTAAAGAAGATACAGGGCATCCCGTCTGCAAGTCAGGACTTACATGCAAGTGATAAAATGCTAGCACTTCACTTTAATGTAAAGCAAGCCAGCATTTACATCTGTACATTGTACCCTTTGCCTTAATCAACTATGCTGCGGAATCAACCACCGATTCCCCAAATATAGTCAAATACCAAAACCCCTCACACGCTTGTAGAGGTGCTAGAACATTAATAAGTCACTTCAACTCGCTTTAATATATCAGGACAGATGCATATATCCTGGGGGGTGGAGGCCCCCCAAACTGACTCAGACACACCTGATAGTGCTTCTTTTCTCGTTGCCATTACTCATGTCTGCACAGTGTACTTTCAAGCAGAGCCCATCCTATTACCACACCGCAAACCTCGTCAAGGTGGAACAGGCACACCTGCCAATGACGCACAGAACCCAAGACCATTTTTATGGCCACCAATTAATGACAGTCAAAAGTCTAACTTTACTAGGGTATGAAAACTGAGATGAGTCTTTGTTAAAAGCATTTCATTAACACATGTTGCACAGATTGTGTATGTGCAAAAATCCTGGAACCATTTAGGAACAGCAACATGGAATAAAGACCATAAACACATAAGGCACAGATATTTTGTTATTTCTCTAAAGGACAATAATGAATGAATTTATAATGCAAGTAAAAAAAAACTTGAACAATCTTGAATAATCCCAATATTTGATCTGTAATTTCATATCCAATAAAAACACTAGGTCTACACATTGCAAGCCCAGATAACCATTTTCATTAAGAGTGTTCAGCAGAGAAACAAATTCCTTGACCAAGACCAAGAAAGCTTGTCCATGCGGCTATTATATGTATATATAATCGCACTGTCCGTTAAAGCTATGCCGAAAGATCAGTCAGCCAAAAGACAAACTTTCTAATGTTCACATTCATTATCAGTCTGAAGGCACCAATCAAGCACAGCGATAAACACGGCTGAAGAAACAGATTCCAGTGAAGAGGCCCACGCTGGACAGAGAACAGGTCAGCGGCGATCAAGAGCCCGGCGGACGGGCAGCTTCCGCCAGGAGGGCGTTGTACAATCGGGGCCATTCAGGCAGCTCTTGGCACTCAGCCCTGGAAGTTTATATGGGTCAGCTATCTGTGGAAAAATGATCTGCTCTTGTCTCATCTCCAAGGCCCTGGAAACTCCCTCCTGGACGCGTGGTTCAAGGGCTTTCAAACAACCACACAAGCTGCTGGAACTCTGAAGAAAAAATGTGTAACGAATCCTACACTTTAAAACACGGAGGGGGGGGGGGGCAAAAGCAAAGGTTTTCCTGACGGTAAATTCAATGTTTTCACATAGTCGCTTTTTTGCATCCAAACAAAATCATATAATGCAAATCATACATTGAACTAATTGTGGTGATTTTCATGAATTTACTCAGATACACTAAACTAACTCTCCATCTCGAAAATACCGCCATGCCAGGTGGCAGCACTACAGCGACAAGGCTCTTCTCCATTTCTATTTCAAGTAATTCATAAGTGACTCAAATTTGAAATCATGAAGTCACTGTCCCTGCACTTTTACACCTGTGATTTTTGATTACAAGTGCCCACATGGCTCTCTCTCTTATCCACATGTATGTATGATGCAGAATCCTGCAGTGTGACCCCTGATGTAAAAACATTTAGATAGCATTGACCTTAATCCTATACAATTCTTCAGTAACCACTATCAGAGGTAATGCACCCCCTCCCCCGCCAAAAAAAATTACTCAATAGTGAACTTTTCACATGTTACTTTGGGACCAGTCACCCAATTAACATCCATATAAAATTAGTTCTCATAATGCAACTAATGAGCCTTAATGAATCTTAATGAATTTAAAGAAGGAAAGAGTTACTACCAAACTTCACAAAATAAAGGCTTCAGTGCCAGAACAACATGCAAAACACAAAACGCCCCTCCAGGACTTCATGTGGAGCTTATCAGCTCACAGAATACTGGGGAAGGACTACTGCCTGTTACCCGATAGGGCAAGTAGGAAAGGGCTCGCTAATCAACCGAAGAAGGTGTCCACAGAAGCCACTGACAGATGCCTCTAGTCAAAAATGCCAACATGCAAATTGCAGAGTCACACATAATGCAACAGGACCTTTCTGTGTGTGTGTGTGTGTGTGTGTATGGTGGGGGGGGGAGGGGGCAATCCAACTTAATGTTAGTTAAAAAGAAAATGTCACCGATCACATTAATAGATTTCTTAACATCTTAATCAAAGTGATAATTATCGACCTTCTCTTTCACTTTATGGAAGGCAGTTAAACTGACAGGAAGCCGTTTACTACTTGTGACTCAGGAAAGTTCACCTTTACTACAAGCCGAAGAAGAATTCCCCAAGGAAAGTTGTAAATTTAACTCATAAAAACTTTCAGAATACAGAAAACCATCCATGATACTCTCAGCATGAGCAGGTTTTTTGGTGAGACCGTTAACTTTCATAACGCAGCACTACAGTACTTTTACTAGCTTGCAGGAATCTTGTACTTGCAACGTATTACAGCTTACGATTCAGTGTATTTTAATTAAATGCAGATCATAATGCTTTACATATTATAGTGATTAAAACTTGCTCAAAACACCTCAATGGTAATAACAGATATTACCCATAATACAAGAGAACGCTTTGTGACCAAGATGGTAAAATCTACAATTTAAGGTTTTGCATGGTATTTTACAGCTGGCCGCACCCAGCTGCTTAATTACCTCCATGCATGTGCATGATTATATTAAACATTTTCCCTAACACATGCATAGAAATAGCCACATATTACACATACATATAAATCACCACGTGAATACATCTCTGCAGTACCCTCCCCCATGTGTTACTGGAGGGATATTCTATTTTTACTCGGTCTACAAATGCAGTCACATCCAAGAACCAGAGCCAGGTGGGTTAGAAGGGCACTTATCGCAAACGTATCGGTACCGTTCGGGGCTGAAGTCATAACTGGGAGCAAGATGCATATGTTTCCACATCATGCAGAGAACAGTAGCTCCCCTCATGCAAATCAGCAACTCCTTCAGCAACACACATCTGGAATAAGTGAACATGCCCCCCCCCCCACACACACACACACACCCATATCATAAATGTGCTAAGAGCTCTTGCTTCTCCTCTGTAGCACTCAGCAAGACAAAGACAAACACAAAGCATGCATAACTACTGCTGACTTTAAACCAAAAAAGCCAGTCAAGAAGAATAATTACAACGCCCGCTTGGCGGGTTTAACGTCCTGCAGTGAACTGACGAGACACTAAAAGGCCCGGAGATAATGCAACCCACTGGACTTCCTTATTGGCAAAAGCAACGCAGACAATCACCAGCTATATCGTAACATAGCAGAAACCTCCAACTTCAAAATATGGAGGCAACTAGAACAATAAATTAACATAAATTATTCAAGGACACCACCCCATGGGACAGATTCATCACAGGACAGCAAGGGGTGCGCGCATCAAGCGGTCTGTATGGCGGCACCCCTATTGAAAAAAACGGTCCTTAGCCCATACACACATTCCTTTCCCGTATGCCAGTTGCTCCTTGTCTGACCCAGTTGTTCCCATTCCAGATTTCCCCTATGATGACAAGCTGGAGGAAGCAGGGTTCAGGTTTCCGTTTCCATGTGTTATTAAAACAGCGATACCACGGCAACTGGTGTCACCCGAATCCTCCGAATGGGATCACTCGCTCGATGCGAGCGGGCCATTTTTCCCTCTCTTTAGGACATTCACTATCGTGAATCTTTTTTTCACTGCAGTTCTGCCTCACCAAAACCAGAAACGGGCCTAATAAAATCTAGGAATGATTAACAATGGCATTCTGGATTCTAAACATACAATACTATTAAAATATAAGGGATCTGTAGCCACATACTGGCACAAATAGTATGAATTACTGTTATACACAGCTAAAATGTCTATACACACGATATACTTATGTTTATTTGCATATAAAAATGTTTTATATATCTGTCAAATTAGGGACACTATCACCTAGTCACTTGAGTGTTAATATATCTGACTTGCCTGCTAAAACATGTAAACTAATTTCTGCAATAAAGTTTACCCTGGAGTGTACAGGAGTGTCATGACAACAGGCAGGTCTGATTACTGCCGAGATTCCTCCCATCCCTGCTTGGGATATACACCCACTGGGCTTTACCTGTCTTCATCTCCATCGATGGTGATGGACATTCCAAACAGGCTGTTCACAGAAGGTGTCGTTAACTGTAGGCTTTCTGGGATCAGAGGCCTCATGACATCTTTTCCAGAGATGACAGAAGGCTGAGGTAGCGCATCAGACTTCCTCCGGTTCTCCTCCACTTGGTTGCCTGGGGTCTGGCTGAAGGTGGCAGGGATGTTCTGAACAGCCGCCCCAGACATGCTTCCACTGGCGGCCACCTGCGGCTGGCTCTGAAGACACGGCCCTGGAGTGGGCGCTGTCTGATTTGGCATAGTCAAGGTAGTGCTGGAGGGGCCAGGTACCACGGCAGGCACGTTTTGGAGGCTAGGGGCCGCCGCGTGGGAACCGACAGAAACGGATGTGCTGCCGGCCACTCCCAAAGACTGGCGGCGTGCTGCAGCGGGCTGTTGCTGTTGGGCCACCCCGCTCGGTACAGGTGCCACCCCGCTTCCCAAGATGCTTTGCTGCGGTAGGTGACCTTGAGTGGGCGCAGACTGGCCAACCGGCAGCGACACACCGGTGGAACCTACCACTGAATCTCCAGCGGGCCCAATGAGACCCAACGCCCCTCCGGAGGCAGGCGTCATGACCGGGGACGGGCCCTGGTTGACCGACGGCCCAATCGGGAGAGAGGCCACAGGGGCAGCGGCGCTTGGAGGCTGCGCGGCTGACAGGTGCTGTTGCCGGTAATCCGCCTGACCGGCAGGTATCAGAGAGGGCAGGTGGTGACCCGCCTGCGGCTGTGTTGGATAAGCAAACGGCTGGGCCTGCGTCACGGGCGGCATGCTGGGGGACTTCTGCTGCACCTGCTGCACGTTCGCATGCATGCCATCGGGGGCGGGCAGGAGATGGGTCGGGGGGGCGACAGGCGTCACTGCGATCTGCGTCTGCTGGGGAGCCGAGACCACTATCGGCTTGCCTCCGGGGACGACGCCATAGCCATGCCCTACCGCCCCACTAGCGGGCTGGTGTCCAACACTGAAATTCTGCTGTAGCTCCACAGGAGGCAGATGGGCAGCTAAGGAACTGTCTGTGGCAGAGTCAGGGCCCTGAGTGGAGTGCACAGCGGGTGCTGCGACCGAGCCTCCGGTGGCGCCCAGCCCGCTGTCCCTCTCCGCGCTGTGATCCAGGGCGTTGCCATGCCTAATGCTGTCCACAGTCCGGGTGATAACTTCCAAATCCCTTTCATAAAACTCCGTGCAAGTCCACCGTCCCCTCCTGAAGGGCTCTCCTGATCCATGATCAAGTTTTATGACCCTGAATCGTGAACTGCAGCTGATAGTATTAGCTACCGAACTAGCGGCAGGGGTTACAGCGGCTGGCTGGGAAACAGGCGCTGTCATGTGAACCGCCCCCGCAAGAGAGGCAGGCTGCTGCATGACCCCGACTGGCGGTGCGGGTGGCTGGCTGGTGGGTCCACCGGCATGTGCAACACCCGACACTGCTGTGCTTCTAAAACCAAATCCCCCATTCAAAGGACCAGATACCGCCTGTAGATGCCCATCTTGAGGTATATGTACTGTCATGGTGCCGGGGGCCTCAGCCTCCGTAACGTTATTTAGGGTTTCTTCAGATGAGCTCCGGTCACAAACCTCCGGCTCGAAATCGGCCCGTGACACATCAAATATTTCAGAGGAAACATCCTCGGTCCTCGATTCGTCCGGATCGTCTAGACTTTCGGTGTCGTCGGTGATGCTGCTGGCGGCCACCTGAGCCTGTGTCACACTGGTGATCTGAAAACAGCTCTTCTTTTTCACCGGCATTTTAGACATTTTAGACGCTGATGCTGATAGCGACACTCGCTTGTCTGGAATAGCCGTTTTTGAAGTATCCGCTTAAGACAGAGCTGGCAGAAGGAAACACGGTGGTATGGTAACAAGTTCACAGTTTATAACTGTAAGCGGGACTACTATGCGTCATCTTCCTTCCTCTCCAACCCGGCCGCATTTTATGGCTTTAACATAGTTAGGCGACAGCAAATCTTCTCAACTCCAACGGCGCAGACACGACAACGCGGCAAGCTACACAGCGGCTTCTCCGCGGCAGACGCTGGTCTCCCTCCGGTTCGTGAGAACCGGCCTGCCCCGCAAGGCAGCTAATGTTCCGGCTCCGGATTTAAGAGCAGGCCGCTGTCGCAGATACGGCTCAACAGCCGCTACCGCTACTTTAGTCTGAGGCTATCCTGTTCCCCACTACTCTTTAAATGAGCTTTTTTTTTACCTGGAAACCAGAACGTTCCGCATCATGACAAGCACGTCTTACAGCTACGCTTCATAAGGAAACAACTATGCCCAATAGGGTGTAAGGTATCCGCTCAAGCCTTCCCGCACTCAGCGTTTCTCTTCTCTAGCATCCAGGGGGCTGAAATTCACAGACCTACTCCCCTCCTCTCCGGCTCGATAAGATGGCTATGAGAGGCACCGCAATGCACTCTGGGAGGACTGCGCGTTGACGTACGCAAAGCCTTAAAAGAATACCACTTTATACGCAATGTAGGAAAAGTTCGTATTTTAAACGGGGGCTTCGGTGACGTCAAACCGGAAGAGGAAGTAGACGTTGTACCTGAAGTAGACGTTCGTGGTGGTTTCATTATTGTCACTACCTAGGGCAGGAACTGCAGACTGGGCGGTGGCAGGATGAATGGGGGATACGTGTGTGTCATTCATCACTTCACTAGAACCAAGGAATTCAACATTATATATCAGACAAAATTATTTAGCAGGCTAGTACGTCAAACATAACAGTGTTTCCAGTGCAATAAATCGAACCAGTACCTCTCATGCCAACTTGGGGGTTCGTTTTTATGTCATTAACCTTAGTTCGCTTGATCAACTTAATATTCCCTCTACACCATTAGCCATTCATAATTATGTTTTATTTACGTTGTTTTTATTTACTTTGTTCCTTTTAAATTAAACATGAAGTATATATTTATTATAAAAAATAATAAATCGATAACTTTCCATATTGTGATATTCAGGATGGTCATCTCTCACGCATCTGGCGTGAAACTCACGCTTTCTGACTCTCCTGCTCACACAAGAAATCTTACGGCAAATCTATTATTACATTATAAAAATAAAAATAACTACATCAAAAGCGTTGAGGTAGTTTTTAAACCCTACATGATTTTTTACGGGGTAATAAAACTGTTACATGCATGTAAATGAGTGCAGACTTGTCTTGAATTGAAAATCTCAGCGCCAGCCAACTGACCAAAGTTAGCAACATTGGATATTACTTCCAGTGAATTTCTGCTTTAATGTTTGGATGGTTTCGTTAAGTGAAGGTAAATTGGGTGGTTACTATAACAGTAATTGGAAATTGGCACATTGTCTGCGTATTTTAGCTGTTTGGAAGCTGAAGTCTCTTAAACTTAACATCATATGTAACCTTTATTTTTTATGTTTCTAATAAAATGTAAGATTCACAGCACATTACGTATGACATTAAAATGCTGACCTAAATTGTCTAACCGTCACAGCCCCTTGCCATTCTTTTCGGCTGCATTCCGTGATATAGACTTGGTGCGTCTGCAAAGACGTGGCCTTTGCCCGCAGTTATAATGTACTGTGGGAACTGCGTGGCTGTCGAGAACAGTCTCCATGCAGGCTCGAACGAAAGCATCACGTTTTAACTGCGAGGGAGCTACTATGTTAGTTTTCAAAAACAAAGCCTACCCCTTCTAAAGTGCTTAAAAACAGTGCAGTACAAATTATTTCATGTCATTGATTACACATTTTTGCTATACAGACATATTGGCACACCTCGACTTGCCCTTGCATAGTTTGTCTATGATTCGTCACATAATTCTCAGTATGTCCTAAAAACTGATAACTGTACTTATTGTTTTTTGTCACTGGTTAATATTAAATCCTACTGTGTTTAGTCTTGCCTTGTTACATTGGTCTGTCTGGGCATGATGTCATTATGACACATCATACACAAACCCAACAATTAAAAATTTTTATGTTAATGAAAACTGCAAGCAAATAAATGTTAAATGTTTATTGTTACAGTCTAATGACTCAATCTGTAGCCTGCTTAGCAATATATTTTTTTAATGCAGTATATCAAATCAATTGAGTGAAATAATAATAATGTTTCAGTATTCCAGTAAAGCGAAAGCCTACTACTCAGAGGTATATAAAGGGAGCGATATACACTGCTCACTTTCAGTGTGAACTGTGCTTTGTGATTTCAGCTCAGTTAGGGAGGTATTTCTGACTCATGATAATATCTGATTTGAAGACATTTTATCTTACCAGTTGGACCTGCTGGTGTGACTGTCTGTTCTACTATTTACAATATTTCATATTACTCTCTGCTTGTCTTCCCTTTCATCCCACTACCTCAAGCATGTCAACACTTGCTGAACCGTTTATCTGTGGCTGAGCTGCAAGACCAGCCTCAGGCATGACAGGTGCAGTACTCATGGAATGAGCTTCTGCAAACCAATGGATGACTGACTGTTTACCAGAATGCACCTCACTTTTGTCAATATTGCTCACGCAGTACTCATTTATGATAATTATGCAACATTGCATGTGAAATACCCAAGATTAATGTCTGACCATTCATAGGAAACAACCACTAAGTTAAAGGTTTGTTGGACATAACCAAATTGCATACAGTTGCCATGTTCAACAAATCTGAATCACAAGTCGTTTGTGAAGTTTTACATGCAGCTTAAAAGTATATCATGATATTAACATATCATATTAAAATTACAGTAACTGCCATATCATCCTTAGGAAAGGTGTTTATGATTTATATGCAAAAAGTTCAATTGCACCACCGTAAAAGTACTTCTGGTCAATAATTATACATAATAACTGTATGCATAATTTTTTTGGAATGCAAATTTTACTTTATTTGAAATACAAACCCAGTTGCAGTTCTTGTGAAATATGCGATGACTACAGTCACTAAAGGACACAGTATGTCTGATCTGATCACACCTCATTCAGCATGAAACATTAGGAAACCTTTTTTTATTATTATTTATATCTTACCATTTGCTCAACAGGTTGTGGCAACGCTCATCTAGTTTGGGCGGAAAGGGTGTTTCATAGATGGTTTAGGTTGTTTATGAAAGTCTGAGAAGTGTTTTTGATTAAAGAAAATGTGTTTGTTTTACCATATGGGCCTTTGAGCCTAATGATTCAGTGATGCCTGAAGCCTGATCTGTTAAGTCACAACTTGTCAGGTTTGACTTCAGCAGAATTTAGATGTATACTACATAGGTTTATTTGGTGAATATCTCTGAGTTACAATACATGTTCAACATATACATATTCAGTTTTGTCATTTCCTTGTATCTAAAACCCTTTTTGATTTTATTCAGTGAATGGTCTTTGGCCCTAAACACAATTACAGTAATTATGTAGTCATTAGTTTCTCTTTCCAGAAATATTTCTTACTCTGAACAATATATTGATTTTAAATGTTCTGAAATGGAAGAAAAACCCTTTTATTACAATTTTCCTACAATTTTCCAGCTTTCATTGTTCACCCCTCAGATTTAAAGAGCTTTACCTAAAAGTGCCTTACTTTCAAAATTATGTTTGACATTAGGAGTGTCTTTTACCTAGTATTACCTCAGTTATGGCGAACATGAAAAATTGAGAATGCTTTTCTTACAGTTCATCCTACTAAAACATAAATAAACCAATGTTTATGTCCCTGACAGAGAACTTCTACATTATCTTTCACAAACACGCAGAAGAAGTAAAATTTCAACTGAAGCACCAATATTCCAGATAAGCAATTAATTCTACCCTGGTTCCTATTCCAAAACAGGTGACTGATGAGCTGATTTTCTCAGCACTGAAGCTGAACTTCAATTTCAACTGATATCCTCTCAGCTACTTAAATTAATAAAAAATATACAGTGCCAGTCAATAATCTGGTCTGGACACACCTGCAGAAAATCATTTTTTTCTCAAAAAGATAAAGACGATAAGCACACCTCATGGTTATATAGTAAATATTATCTTGTGAACAATGAAAGAGATGGAGTGCTGTGACAGAAGACTTGGCCCCCACAATCCCCCAACTTAAACGCATTACAGCTGTCTTGGGATTAATTGATTTGAAGAATAACAGCAAGGTAGCCGACTTGTGGCCAGAACTTGTTGACACTCCTTTAGGTAGCTGGTTGAAAGAATGCCAAGAGTCTGTAATGCTGGCATTGAAGCAAAAGGGGGCTATTTTGTAGAGTCTGTAATTTAAGAAAATTTCAAGATCTTGGTTACAGTGATATGTATTACATCATTGCCTTGAGGCATTTTACTATAAAGTGAATAACAGCTAAAATAGGGACAAATGCATTAAAAGCAGGTGTGTCCAGATTTGCCCGGTACTATATAATACATTATTGTTTGCATATGCATATGGCTGTGTGTGTGTGTGTGTGGAATTTGTGGGGTTTTGGGGAGTGTACTTGATGGTTGTAAAATCCCTATAGTACTTGTATTCCACCCAGGTTCTCCCCTGCTACACTGATGGTACTTTCCCGCCATATGACCCAGTCTCACTGCAACCCTGAAATGGATAATCAGACAAGATGGATAGATGTATCATTTCCATAGTCATTGTATATACCTGAGACTGATGACCATTCAGATAGTGGTAATAGACCTTCATTATCTCCAGATTTGATCATAATACAATATGAATGACGTTTCAGCTCAGTGTATCACTCCATGCATCATATATCATACATTAAAAGATAAATTGACTAATGGATCTGGATCATATCACATTGTAACTTTAAGTTTGTGATCATTTTTCTTTTTGTTAATTTGTGTAATACAATGCCTCTCACAATAAATATTGCAAATTATTCATTGATGGCTAAATATTATTATTTTTTAAATCACTGCAATATTTGTTGTTGTCAACAAAATGTTTTAGACAAATGACATTGCAATGACTCATAAAGAACATTCGTCATTCATTTGCTTAGTGGACACACCAGTCTAGAGTTTTGCAACTTTCATATTTACATTTTTACTTTATTATGCAAGTGGAAATGTAATAAAGCAGTTCTTGCTAAGTGTTATGCTAAGGAACATAACCAAAAGACTTGAGTCTTTGAACCCCGCCTTCGCTATGTACATGGAGTTTACGTGCTGGAACGGTGTGTATCTTAACAGGTTATTGATCTATGCTCATGTTTAGAACATAAGATATTTACAAACGAGAGGAGGCCATTCAGTCCATCGAGCTCGTTTAGGGAGTACTTAGCTAATAGCTCTGAGCTGTTAAAATCTCATCTAGCTCTGATTTAAAGGAACCCAGGGTTTTAGCTTGCGTTACACTAGCAGGAAGAATTTTCATACTCTAACTACACGCTGTGTAAAAAAGTGCTATCTCAAATCCAGTTTAAAATGTTCTCCTGCTAATTTCCACCTACGGCCATGAGTTCTTGTATTTGTACTAATATTGAAGTAACTATTCGGTTGAACAGCATCCAGACATGTTAGAATCTTATATACCTGGATCATGTCCCCCCTTAGTCTCCTTTGCTCGAGACTGAAGAGATTCAGCTCAGCTTAACCTCTCCCCATAAGACATGCTTGAAGAAGGTCATAGGTTCAAATCCTGTGCACAGCAGGGTAGTCATATCGCTTGGGGTCTTGAGCAAGATCCTCACCTTCAGCTGTTCCAGGAATACCGGCTGACCCTGATCTCTGATCCTCACTTGTATATTGAGTCAGACAAAAGTGTCTGCTAAATAACATATGAACATGTGGAATTTCTTTTGGGTTTTAATAAAATATCTATCTAAAGCAGAAATACCTTCTACAGTAAAAATTCCTCTGCAGTTGCAGTATGTGTCCAGCAGGTGGTGTAAATACACCCTGTAGTGAAGTTAGTTCTATTTTAAAATCTAGGAAGGGGAGCTTCACTGGTCTGCCTTGGTTCATAATTTCTTTTTCGGGTATATGGGACACACAGCAACAGTAGCTTTGATTTTTTTAATGCTCCATGTGGCAAACATTTAATCATAGAGTTATCTATCGCATAATACTTGCAATGTATGAAGTTGTCGTGCGGCAACAGTTCCTTAAATGCATATATACAGAATTATATTAGCATGTTGAGAGAAAAATTGGAACTTTAAGTGACATTTTAAACATTTACAGCACAAATACCTCTTATATATAGTTTCAGTTGTATGACACTTGTCATTTGCCATCTGCTAGATACAGAGTTTTACCACATTATGTAACTTTGAATTTTTAAGTTATACATTAGTGTTTTTCCATATTGATAACAAATGGGACTGAACCTTCTAGCACTTTGCACTTTATGCACCATGCTTTTGAAAATATACATACCAAACTTGATGCTCATTTATTTATTCATTGCATAGCACCATTGGGTATGAAGCCCATCGCCTTAATCACTTGGCCTTCACAGGGTTCTCCATGTGCAGGAAATATTAACACTGCCATGTAAGATATGCTGAATATGGTACCTTGTGCAATAGCAGGATCTCACTTTTTATGCACCCAAAATGTGCAAAGTTGTGAAATCAACTGTGATTTCTCGAAGAGGAAGCCTTTGGAGAAAGTCTTCGGAGCCATTGGAGGAAGCCTTCGGAGGAAGCCATTGGAGGAAGCCTTCGGAGGAAGCCATTGGAGGAAGCCTTCGGAGGAAGCCTTTGGAGGAAGCCTACGGAGGAAGCCATTGGAGGAAGCCTTCAGAGGAAGCCTTTTGCATGCCATTCAGATTTGCAGAGCAGCAACTTTCCTAATGACGAAAATGCTGTGCCAGTCAGTAGTTCCTGAAAGCTAGAACTGGAAAGCTGGTTCTTATAAACAAAACTATACTTTGTTGTGATTCTAACTGATTTTCTAGTACAATAACAACAACATTAAAATGCATTAGCAATAAATTCCTATAATAAATTCCAAGTGCCTTGCCCCACTTCTGCCTGACCAATGTCTACATCAAATGGCATTTTGATCAACTAGAACTATTAAAGTGTATATTTCTTTTTTAATCTTCTACATGATAACTAACTCGACAGCAGACAGGGTAGTGGGTAAGTGCTGGACTTTGCACTTAAGTGACAAATCACCAGGAACACAAACATTATAGTTTGAGACATACCTAAGTGCACAGGGAATCCTGTGCAACATAAAAACTGCATACTTCTCTCACGCACACAGCATTCAGCATTCAACCCCCCAGCCTTGGAGATGGAAGGCAACAATGCTACTTACAAACCATCCTTCAATAAGTATTGTAATCTGTAAATTGCTCGAGATTAATCTAAATTAAAATAACTCCTCAAAAGAACTTGTTACACCTTATAAAAAAGTTAGGCTGAATTGCTAATATAAAATCATGCAGTTGTAATGAATGCATACACAGCCACATAAAAATAATAATCTATGAAAGTATCTTTTGATTAAATCCTCTGCCTAACAACCAAATAATGAGGAAAAAGGTCTTGTGATCATTCCAGAATTGATTGTTACTGTGTTGTTTACTTCTGGCCATGGTTTCCTTGAGTGAGTAATCACTGAGAAGCCATGCAAAGGCGCCTCCGCCCTGCACAGACTTTGAACTGCTGCACTGTGAAATAAAGCACTGTGGGTTAATGAGTAACAGTCATAGTTTCTTTCAGTGGAAGTTGATTATGTCTGCCCTATCCACCTGGCACCAACCGCTACTATTGTGTCAGCATATTAACATAGCCACCACCAGAGGAGAGAGTGAAACTGCCTTCTGATTTCTGTAGCTGTTCCTGCACCTTCTTCTAGTGTTACTGTGTCAATCTGTCATTAGCAACAGATGACAAGTCAATGGACAATGTATGGCTGCACAGATTAGCACTGTGTACCCGTCATCAGATGGTTGCTGGTGTGAATCCCATAGCCAGAAGAGTGTTCATATCATTATTGTGCCCTTTACCGTGAAAATTGCTCTAGGGGTGCTAGATAGAACACTGACCATGTTCTCATACCCCACGTATGGCTCTCACTTGTATCTATCCATCTCATAAGAAAATAACATGGGATATGTGAAAACTGAAAGAATTCAGGAAATCTTGAAATAGCAGGCAAGAGAAAAATCCAAGATCAAATATATTATTGTTATGACTGATAAAAAATGGTGAAAGGAATGCTGAAGTGAGCTTAAATGAAAGTAAATAAGTGAGTATACATTTTAGTTTGAGTCTTTGTATAAATAAGGACTGCATTATTCTGTCTCCAAATGTGTTAGCAGTTGAAAACATTTAGTAACAGTCTAAGGAAGTGGTTTTCAAAAGGATATATACGCAAACACTTTACTTGACGAGGCACAAATACTCAGTAATATCTCAGTTACTACTGAAGTACAAATTATGAACAAATCATAAACAAATATAGTTGCCACTTGAGATGAAAGATCCATCCACAGACTGAAGTACCTGGAGGAAACCTCACAACAACACAAGGAGAACATGTAAACTCCACACATGTGGAACTTTTGAACCCAAATCCCAGAGGTGTGAGGCTAACCACTGCACAACCGTGCCACCTCTAATTATCATTCAGTGAATCATAATTATCATCTTTATCATCTTCATACTTGCTTCTACTGTTGAGATTCACGTTGGCAGCACACTGTCCAGATCAGTTCAGCTGTTCCTCTCCAAAGCCACAGACTCTAGCTCATTCTGGGGGACCCCCAAAGGTTCTCTAGGAAACTAGGATATAATCCCACCAATGTGTCCTGAGTCTGCCCAGGGGGAGGTCTACTCAGCATACCATGCCGAGAACAGCTAACCTTATGGCATGCACACATCACCTCAGATGATTCCTCTCAATACACAGATTGCATATTTTGGGATTCCTCTTTCACGGCCAAAAACTCCTCATCCTGTCACACAAACTTAACCCAGCAACCCTATGGAGAAACCACAATTTGACCACCTGCAGTTCTTCTTTCAATCATTTGCTACAGCTCATGACCACAGGTAAAGATAGGGAAGCGGATTGACTGGAAACCACGAGCCTCGTCCACTCCTGCCTCACCGCCGCAGACCTGCTCGGTGTCCAAAAAACTGCAGCCATTGAAAATGATCTGCCTGTTAGTGTAGCTTTGCTCCTGCTGCTACTCATGGTGCTTCAACTCCTTCACGAATGTCAAAATCCCTCACCTGGAAAGAGCAATCTGCACTTCTCTGAAAGGACCCCATCGGAACTTGGACCACAGATTTTAAGATGATGATTCTCATCTCCTCCACTTCACACTCACCTACCTTAGCATGGCAGAGGGGTTTGTGTGCTTCAGTGATCCACACAGCTACATCATCCGCGTTTGATCTCCTGGTAGGACTAGTGTCACTAGTGCCCATCAAAAGAGCCTAGCAACCCACACACAACGACTGTAAGGCCAAATGGCATATGTGGATCCATTTGGGGGTCACCACCAACAGGGTGAAAGGTTAGAGCAATGTATAGTGCCATTTGGGCAGCAAGCACAAATGGGATAAACCCAGACTTTATCAATGTTGAAATAAAATTATGCACAACATATATATATATATTGAATATCCTTAAAAAATGTCATGGAAAAGAAATCTGGAAAAGAATTCCTAAATGGGAAAACTGAGTCAGGTAGGTGACCAGTGCGTTTATAGCAGTCATAAAGACTTGTTTTATGTTACAATCATATAACCATAATAAAGATGAAAGCATCTAGGAAAAAGTCCAACAGTATTGAAGTGGATGTTTTTTATTTATATAACATATTTAGTTATATTGGCAGATAGAAAGTGACTCGTTTTCAGTCCTGGGTAACCAAACGTGTGGACATTTAACCAAATTCTATTTGGTTATCTCTTTGTGACTCTGACCTTGAAATCTGACAAACCAGGCGCTAAGTTACACAGGAAGTAAATATTTGAACTTACTTAACCTTTTGTGCTGCAGTGAACTGCAGACAATTCACATTTTTTTGGCCACATGGCACTGACAACACAGAGAATCTCTACTGCTTCTAACCAGGTGGAAAATTAATTGACTTATCTAGTGCCCCCGGGAATCATGTGATCCGAGTCAATGCCAGACACATTTTCTGGAAGAGTTGGCAATTATTTTTAATGAAAAGACAATATTAAAGAGAATATCATACTTCTAAAATTAATGCTATTACCTCATAAATATAGTTACACATGGCAGGGTAATAAGCAACTTGACAACCAACATCATAATACTAATTTTTCATACTGAATTTAATTGGCTGAACAAAGAAGTGCTTTTTTAGTAGTCTATCCAAGCCAGTGGACAGGGAAAGCTATGTTTAGGGAAAGTTGCTATAGTGATTGATAAAAGTCAATTGGCCCTAAATTAAATTGATTAACCTTCTGAGCCTAAATACAGCTGACTAGGGGATTCAGGGAAGACTGTGGCGCGCCGATGGGTTCAATGTACAAAAAAACGGCCATTTAATCATATCTGTATGTCAGTATCTTACAGTGGTTTCTACAGTAATAGTTTATAGTGAAGGCTCTCCATTGAAATCCTATATAATATTGTAGTCATATATACGGTCAGACACAGCACTGGTGAAATATTTTCCAAATTAGTATGTTTTGGTTAGCAGGTGACTGCTTAGTGTACAAATAACTTGATATACCTCATTGGTGGTGCTGTTTGTGCCCAGAGAGATCACTCAAGGGCACAAAAAAATTTCCCCTCTGTTTAGCTTCATTACTATTTAAATATGCACAAGGTGTGGTGCCTAGTGACAAATGGGGCATAGAATACAGTGACGTGGCCGGCAGGAGCTGCTAAGTTAAACTTAGAAGTTGCCTTTGGACACGGGGCAGCGTAATTACAATCTTTTAAGGGAGCTGTTTGGTTTTAAGCATGGACAGGAATGTCACATGACTGTTCCTTTCAAACCAGTAAAAGGCGAGGCAGGGTTTACGTGAAGCACTGATTCTTCGTGGGAATTCACAAAGAGAACTACAGTGCAGATGTGTTCATGTCAAGAATGACATTACAAAGTCCCAAAAATCATTCATGTCGTTTTTCCACATTAGGTGCTCTAGTTTATAGCAGTGATTAGGTTATAAAATTATACAGTCTGGTGAGTAAAGCAGGTTTTTTTTAGTAATATGAGCAGAAATGAAAACATTGCAGTCCTTCATATTTAACATCCTAAGTACGATACTTATAATTTAATTTATTTTTCTAGTTACACACCAAGAGACAATCCACAATGTATATGCAAAGTCCATACAACATATACACCATATAACACGAAACTCGGGAGTATAAAGATATCCATAAACAACGGAAACTGCACTTGCTGTATATGTTACAATGATTTTGCAAGAAACAGTAGCACCATCACGCTGGTCCTTTGCTAGCAGCATTGGAAGGAGCAGTGTTCAGAATTGGTTTTTCTTATGTGTCAAAAAAAGTCTGAATGTCCATAGTAGAGTCTTAGGGAAACCACTCATCGCTTTATTTTTGGTGATATTACATGCCGGTATGTAGCAGCAGTGCTCTTATTAAACACATGAGCAGGCGAGATTAATATGTGCTGACACAATTGAATAATGAAAACTGGACAATCCCGTTGACGCCTTTGTTATGATTATGTCACCCTTGTAATCGGGAGCAATAATTCAGCTACGGTAAACATCTGGATTTTAGCTATTGTGCTTTTATATGCCCCTATCCAAACATATAAGAAAAAGGCAATAAAAATATCCCATGTCCTGTCCAGGGTATATCTTGCCTTGTGCCTTACACGTCCTGCAGTGTCCCCATGCTCAGCCTGACCCTGTGTGGTACAAGTATAAGTGAGGAAGGATGGATGGAAATATTCTAAGGGTTTGACAAAGGCTTTCATGGGTAAATTCGCGCTTAAATTTACATTTGCATTTATTTATTTTGCAGATAGTTTTGTCCAATTTACAACAATATACAAGTGAAGCAGACGGCACAGCGCAAGTACACAGCTGTCAAGGAGCCAACCCAGCAAAAGTGTGGGTAGGCTGAGCTTCCAATGGATGCCCAGTAACAAGGGTGAGCAACACTGGAGCAAGGCTATTCAGTTCAATTCAACTTCACAGTTGTTATACAGTGTCAGTGTAAATATCCAGTTAAATGTATGCTTGAGTTAACTCCAAAGGACAGTGCAAGAAAGGGAAGGCAATCGGAAGCAATTAAATGTTTCTCATTTGATTCATCATACAGTACTTACAAACAGTAAGATCATAAGGCAGCTTTTCAAAAGAAAAAGTGCAACACCCTACATTCAGGGTGTATGGAAGAATAGCTTAGTAACCGTAGAGGAGGACAGTGGTGTAGGGCTAGTAAAGGTGTTCCCACAAGAATTGGGTCTTGAGGTGTTTTTTGAAGGTTGAGAGTGAATCCGAACACTAGATCAAATATAAACACATTTTAAGCGCACTGATAGATCGGCATCTTTCCTTCCCGCGTGGCTGACCAATTTGGAATCATTACCTGTTCTAGAGCAGCCTGATATGCGTTCCGTTTCTTTATGATAGAACGGACAGTCATCAGTCACGTTACCTGCCAGGTTTATGCATCTAGCTGCTATTGTGTGTTATATTCATACTAAAATGTTTTTCATTCTTGCCCATGAGCCTGATTAGGATAAATGGTCAGAGGATGGATGACTGGGTGGATCGGTGGGTAGAAGGACGTTCTCATAATCTGTGGTTTTTCATTGTTTTCTCTGAATTACTTTGAAAGCTCTCCTTTGTCTTTATAATTGAGTATTTGCTTGAAATTCACTACCTCACTGATGAACCTCAGAGAAACAAACGTCTTTATGCTCAGAACAAGGAACACCATTCTGAAACAGCACTAGAACTGCACAGAGAGAAATCAGTCAGCTAATCATGTGACTCATTCTGATAATTCTGTGCGCCCAATGAAATAATTCCATTTCATGAATTTACACGTTTTTCATTAAACTTCCAGTTAATTTATTTGCTAATATTTATCATAACACCCTCTAATTAATTAATGAAAAACTGTTGATCCTAGTACACATTCCAGCTGCTTTATTTGTCATAAAATGTCTTTCAGGATAAATCAAATACCACGTTTAGTGATAAGGAATACACATCAGTGCAAAAACCCACTTGAGAAAACTTCAGCATCTACTCAACACTGGTCTTCATTGAAAATCAAGTGTGAAAAGATGCAATGCCTGGATTAATTCCTACCAGTTGTGCGTGATAAACACAAAAAGTATGAGTAAGCAAGTGGTCGTGTTATTACAGATGATTTTTAGTGAGACAAATCACTAGAACTTTTCTGGTTTGTGAACAGAAAAATATAGGAATTGACAAACGAACAGTAAAGTTTAAAACAATAATGTGAATTTTCATAACCTACGTTATAGCAAAATTATTAATTTTAGGGAATGGTAAAATACAATGTCACGGTGGCACATTTAAAAAAATCTTCCGAGTTAAGCCTTACTAGTGGTTACATTATCCAGACTTTTCGCTGAAAGGATCCCATTTATTCCTCCGCCTCCCAATGCACTTCCCCACGAGTAAGAGACGAACAGCGGTTGCGCGGAGTGATACGGAGGGGACTACACCCAGTCGGCGACCGGTCGCATAGGCTGCTTCTCTCTGCCTGCCGAAAAAAGCACATTAAAGCGGGGACGCCACGGAGCTCGGAGTTGGGGTCATCGCCGGAGAAACCGCAGCTCCACGGAAGCGCGAAACAACCACGCTGCCGCAGTATTAACGACGGAAGCCCGTTTCCCGTTGGTTTTTTTTTAACGGCACATTTTAGTAAAAGACGCAGTTATGTCCTGGCAAAGCTACGTGGATAACCTGATGGCCGATGACTGTTGCCAGGATTCCGCCATTGTTGGGTACGCGGACGCCAAATATGTCTGGGCAGCACATCCCGGTGGCACTTTTAGCAATATAACGGTAAGGAGAGCGGGCACGATGTGACACAATAATGAAGCTAAAGATAACGGTAATATCTGTCCGTTAGCCGTCGGGGATGTTTTAGGAGGAGGCCTCGCCGATCGGAGACCTGAAGTAGGAGTATTTTCGGCAAACCGATACACATGATTTCCCAGACGGTGGATATGACGGCTTACGGCCTTAAGTGCGCTCATTTCATGCGCTTCTTATATGTAGATAACTGTCCCGGGAACGTGAAGCTGGCAAGGCGTGGAATGCAGCCCGAAAAGGCCTCTGCCGTTACAGCCGGGCGGCTGCTTAAATCATTTTGTCGCCATTGACTTTTCCCAATTCCGATGGGATGGACGGGCCGCCTCATTGTAGATAAGTTAGTTAATCATTTTAAGTCCGTGTCTCTCTTTCACTCGCCTGAAATGACCGGGGATTGTAGTGTGATATTAAAAAGTTGTCGGCTGCGGAGCGGCTTGGCGACGGGAAGAGGAGGCGCGGAGGGGAGGCTGAAAACGGGATAAAATGCGGCCGGCTGCTCAGAGTTGAAGTTGGTTGGCTGTGTCTGGTTCCTGGGTTTGTCCCCCTCCCCGGTTAGAAAAGCAGCATATTACTGGCCTTGGATAGGGGCATCTGCCGTAGAGGATAATGCTGGATTCGCAGATGCCCCCCCCTCCCGTTTCCCAAGATGGCGTTTCCCTCCGAGCCTTTTCCTGCCTGGACTCTGCAGTGCCGTCAGCCAGCTTCCTTCCAGCTTTTCCCCTCTTTAGCTGCATGCCGCACGTTTCCTTTCGCTGGCGCCAGTGTTTATTAATATTAAAACTCATGCGTCTGAACGCGATCAGATTATGCCCGTTATTTCTGACGGGCGGCGTGGCACTAATACGGGCTCTGCTGCTCTGCCGACGAACAAACTTTTAAAGCAGTTCTGATTGAATAAGATTTTATCTAACGGTGCAAATTCGCGGGGGGCCACATATTTGTAGTTTTTTTATTATTAATCATGACTTTTATGTTCCCCGTTTTCGTTTTAGAATTCTGGAATGTTCAACGGGGAATTAATGAAGTATACTGATCTTTAATACATATTGTGACCGTGCTAATTTTTATTAATACATCAGTCCCTGTTCACCCGTGGCCTTTCCAGTCGAACAGCAACAGCTGAAGAGAAAATGTCCACATGGCCTTGAAAGGTTCCCGTAGTCTGTTTCATTGTCTTATCTTACTGTTGTTTTTATCTACATGGTTTTGTAATGCACAGCTTGGAGGGATTCTTACAGGTTCATATTGATTCACTACCAAGGCTGCTCAGGAAAATCAGCACTTATTACCCGGGGGTGAATTTTAATTGACAATGCTTCGGGAAAACGCACCCAGATCATTTGGCTGATTGATGGGGGAAACCCCTTTGTTAGGTTTATGTTCTTGGCTAACTCGTATTTTACGATTTCCTGGATGTCTGGTATTTGCCTGTCTGCCTAACTCTGATGCCTATATGTTGCTTAGTTTGGCAGAAAATACTAAATACTTGGAATACTTGGTTTATATTGTGTTTTCTCTGCAGCTGCATCTCAGATCTTTAACAGGAAACGTTGATAGTAACTTTATTGGCACAGTTGTAAAACAGAGTAAATATGTGTATGATACTAGTGTAGGATAAGCTTTCATAGCACTTGTGGTTTAGTGGGCCACCTACAACACCCAGCATTATTTAAACTGTATTTGTTAGTCACAGTTTTCCCTCTTCTCAAATACAAGTTTGCTGCATCTGTAATATATCTGCTAGGATTGTGTTTGGGTAAGCTTTCCAAAGGGCTATCTTCAGATAGCAGGTGGTGTATATAAAATATACGCACACGCATACATCCAGCAGCAAACTACGATTGATCATATGTTCTTTGCATTTTGTAGCTAGTTGTTTGAATTGACTGTTTTTCCCCCCCTCTTTAAAACAATCCCTTGACTGCATTCCTTATCCTGGAATAAACGAGATTCCTGAACTTTGACTTTGTGTGGCCAGTTTTTATGTTTTGACTAAGTTCTGTACTGGCTCAAAGCCCGATTTTTGTAGTACATTTTTGTGTTTATTTCCGTGTGTGTATTAGATGGAAAGGATGCTGGGTATGGTTTTTCCTCTGGGGGAAAAATGAAGGTAAAGAATTTAAAGACATGGTGCTTAACTATATAACATTCTGCTTTCATCATACTCACAGGAGACGATGTGGTGAGATTGTGGCAGTGAAAGAAATCCTACAAACATTCCACGATAGGTCACCAAGTGAATGTTTTATAATCGAAACATCGAGTATTATCGATTAATCGAGTATTATCGATTAATCGAGTATTAATCGAATGTGTAATATTTGATTATTTTTTGTTGACTTCGTGCGTAGTGGTTTAAACTTCAGGGTTTATTGAGGTTGTTGACAAGGGTATTCTGAGCATTGGTAGCCATTGGCTGGCTAGTTCTCACAGTGTAAAATCAGCACTTGGAAAAGGATTTATTTAAGTTGGCTAGCTAGCCGCCAGATGTCATTCTTCGAAAGTTTGCTGCTGCCTTGCAGTTTTGAGTGCTAGATGTCATTTCAGTGTGTGTTATTTTGTAGACCAAAAACAAGGGCAAGGCAAATTGTATAGAATAAAAACACTTTGCACTTTAGATTCATGGCTAATGCAAAGCAAGGAAACACTCTAGAATCTTAAACGTAGATCACAAAATGTTGCTGTTTTTTCTTTCATATCATGCTGTTTCCTTGAGAGGCATGCAGATCGTAAGAAGCCTCATTTGCGGTCATATTTGTGCTTTTAAATCGTTCCTGTGGCAGAGTAATGTCCTGTTTCTCTGTTTTTAAGGCTCAAGAAATTGACGTCATAGTAGGAAAGGACCGAGAGAGTTTCTTCACCAGTGGATTGACTTTAGGTCAGAAGAAGTGCTCCGTGATCAGAGACAGCCTTCTAATTGATGGTGACTGGACAATGGACATCAGGACAAAGAGTCACAGCGGCGAGGCTACATATAATATTTCTGTAGGCAGAGCTGGCAAAGGTAACCTAATTTTCTCCTTGCTTATTTTTGAGTGATAAATGTACACGTCTGAAAATTGCTTTTCCTCTGTGCATTGGCTGCCAGATTGAACCCAAACCTTTTTAAATTGGTTTGTCATTTTTAATCCTCACCCTGAAGCATGTTACTTATTTTTCTGTATTGGGTGATCAGTCTGAAAATTCCATGATGCCAGTTTACTTTTTGTAGAATATTCAGTGTAATTCAAACAAATCTGGCAATGATGTAAATGTTGCATGATCTTCAATGGTATTTGTCATGAGTTTTCTACCTGTGTGTTTGTTTCTTACATCAATGGGTAAGTGTTAGCCAGGTATTAGACATGCATTGTTAAAAAATATATATATGTGGGGAACGATGGAAGCATCCACTTTCTTGTTCCAGACCCTAATTGATTTGCTTGATTTAAACATTCAAGTCTTGGTTCGAATATTCAGTCAACATAACTGAGTGTTCTCTGCTTCTAAAACTGTAATCCTAAATAACAAACTAACACAGCATCTGTGTCCCCCTACTGAACCTGTAACGGGAATGAGCCTTTCTCAGTTATAGCTTGAAAAGCAAAGAATACAGTTATGCTGAATACCCACCATATGTAACCAGGGCTGGTTGCAGCCTGTCAAAGATGTCAGAGGAGCCTCATTTCTGTATTAATTGGGAGCCTTTAGAGATTCTGGAAAATTGGTGGGAACACCTTTGTAAAGTGGACTTGCAGTTGGTTTCATTCCTCGATACTCTTAATGGCAAAGGGCGATTGGCACTTATCTTGGCAATTTTTAAAATGGAAAACCAAAATGTATCCAAGATATTGATCATGCTTATTGGTCAGTTACTCTAGTCATTTGATAAAGTGAACTGGTAGTGACTCAATTGAAAGTTTTTGTATGGGTCGTTTACAGACCTAGTGTACTACTCTGTAGTGTTGGGTAAATTCATTTTGTAAATCAGATATTCTTATAACTGAACATTTTATACCCCATCAACAAGCAGATTTCTTTGTGGTGTATTACTTACAAAGTAGCGATTTGAAAGGGCCACTTAAATTTCACTGCTCACTGTAGTTTTGGATGAGCAGGATAGCTCCAGTGGGTGGCTCTGGGGAAATGGCACAAGTCTGTGAGTTACATGGGAGAAGAAACCGACCACTGTCGCTAAAACAATAACAGTGTGGCACACCCAGAGCAGCTTTCTCTGGGAACGGCTTTGCAGCTGTTCGTACAATATGGTATTTAAAGTTTTTTTTCCCCGCTATCTGCTTGGAAGTTTTAATATATATTTTTGTTAAATAGTTTCCAATATGCTTAAGTATAAAGCATCATCCGGTGTTGGTTCCTTCTACGATAAGCGTGAGGAATTACAAAGTGAGGTTTTGTTGAAATTTGCATATAAAAACGGAATGATTTTCCCATCACCAACTTCACTCGAGTGTTTAGTGTGATTAAGGAAGCCAGAGCAGAGCCTTCGTTTTTATGTTTAAATGGCATTCTTCGTAGTTTAGCTAAAGGTTGAATTTCTGAAAACTGTCAGGTGTCTTGAGTTGGGTCGACGGCATGAAAATGAATGCTTCGCTTTCTGTCCGGGTGATTATGAACCACATCTCCGCTAACTATTCTAAGCCTTTTAAGTCTTGCTGTCTTAACCTTTGCACTAACTATCTGCTGCATTTTCTCTAAACTTCCCTTTCTCCTTCTTTTCTTTCAGTCTTGGTTCTTGTAATGGGCAAAGAAGGGGTCCATGGAGGCGGATTGAATAAGAAGGCATATTCAATGGCAAAATACTTAAGGGATTCTGGGTTCTAGTTTAGTCAGGCTTGGTTAAAAAATAAAAAATAAAAAAATAAAAAAATAATAAACTAAGGAGGAAAAAAATGCTGTTACATTTCCCTGTCAAAGTCACATTAACGTCTTAACATTAATAGCCAACAAATGGTTTCTGGGGTGATGGTCATTGATGTGTCTTTATGGTAGTGGGGAATGCTATTCTTTTTTTCTCCTTTCCAAAGTTTAATTTTCTGTTCTTTGTTTTTCTTGTGTGCTCCAGCATTGGTTTTAGTCATGGGAAAGGATGGTATCCATGGAGGGCAGCTCAACAAGAAAGCATATCTCATGGCTGAGTACCTGAGGAAGTCTGGATATTAAGCAGCCTCTGCCCATTCATCTAGCAGCTCATAATCACCCTGTTGCGTCAAGAGAACTACCTGATGTAGTTGGTAGATGCTTCCCTCTCCCATTATTTTATTTTCCTCCCCCTTTTTTGTTTTTGTCATCCTTTGTTAACCTCCCACCCAAGTACTGCTTTAATTTGTATGCATTTACACTGTATACCCAATCCTGCTTTGGCATCATCGTTTCACTTTAGTATATCACACTATTATCATAATGCAATGACTTTATTTAAAACGAAAGCTGATACAGGTCTGGGCGCTGCTTAGCGAAGCACAGGGCTCTTAGTGAATAGCTAGTGAAGGAATTTTTAACTGATGAGCCTACATGAAGGTGCCTGGTAGTAGCCTTGACCAATGGCCTTTTGAGCACTTTGAGCAATTAGAAGCTCATACCGTCTTCCTTTTCTAGAGAACGTCTGGGAGGGAAACTGCATGCATATCTTCTAGCTCAGTGTTCCCCGTGCCGGTCCTCGTGGACCCCCGGACAGTTTGCGATTTTGGTCCGTGCTAGATAGTGAACTGTCTAGGGGTTTCCGAGGACCAGGTTGGGGAAACGCTGTCCAACCTTTACTGGTTTTTCATTTGTTGAACCCCAGCCTTTGAACTCCTGCCAAAACTTAAGTATCTTTCCATTATTACCTTAGAATTTTTCTTCATTTTGAACACTATATTCGTGGCACTCCATCACATTGTGGCTTGCCCCTAATGTAAGCTATCCGATATTTTTTTTTGTTTTGCAAGCTCCGATTTGATTTGAGTTTGCCGTATCCTGCACCAATTTTTTCTTTCTCTGCTATTACCTGGATGTAGTTCTGGTGGTATTCTGTGTCTAAAAGCACGTCAGCATCGTCGTTGCTGCAGGTCGTCTTCTCTCTAATAACCTCTTTCCCATATACCTGACTATATGATCTCCCTGGACATTCCACTGTTTCATTAGCAGAGGCAGGTAATTTTCACAAGCTCCTGTACCTTTTTGTTTTTATATTATTATAAAAGGCTGCCATTTTGGACACTAGACATCCCAACATGACCGTCTGGAGTGCATCCCATTTAAACATTTTTCATAGGACCAATTTTAGCTGCGACTTGGGAGTTAACAACTGCCCAAAGGCATTAAGCATTGGAAAGGAAGACTGCTGTTTGTTGGCTAACTCCAAAACAATAACTGATATCGAAATGACAGTAATGTGTTTGCTGCTGAACTTAGCATTAGTTTGATGGAGTGGCAGTCTCCTCGCTTTGTCAACTGTTTCGGTTATTTTTTTAATTAACGATTGCATCTGACCTTGTAATCCCTTGCTGTGGAGAGAACTGTGGAATAAATTGCTCTGTGCTCTATTCATCTGTGATGCTAAAATGTCTGTCAAAGCATGGTACTAAACATGCCCAATGTATAAAAAAAGAAAAAAAAAGAAAAGCAATTCACTTACACTTGCAGGGAAATGGTGTTGGTTGGAAAAAAAAGAGAGCCTTGCTGTTTTGTGGAAATTTATACAAATTCTGTGCACCCGTGCCATAATTTAGAGGTGGTCTGTTGCTGTTTTGGATTGCATTTTAACCCATGCCCAAAAAGATGAGATCAAATGGCTTAACAAAAATGTTAAGGCCTTGTTGAGTATGTACCAATTACATCTAATCTTGCTGATTTTTATGTCCTTTCCTTAAACTTTTTTTTCTTATTTGGGATACGGTAGAACATCAGATTTAATATGCATATGAAATGCCATAAAATTGAGGGGGGAATATGACCCTTGTTTACACACAGATCAAATAAATTTATTCCAACCAGATGAATTGCAGATGTGTTTTGATTTCTTAACTCTAATCGTTCCTCGATGGCGGGTGTTAGAGGAAGGCAGCTGAGGGGTTTGCCTAATGCCTAAAGTGTTGGGGGTCTAAAGCCAGCCTCTGCTTTGTCTGTGGAGTATGCATGTTCTTCCCATGTCTTGTGGGATTTCCATTGTTAGGCTAATCAGTGTCTCTAAAATTGTCTGTGTGTGCGGGTGGTTCATCTCATCCAGAGTTGGGATAGACTTCACCCGCATTAGAATCGCTGGGTGTTGATCTAAGCAAAGCACTACAGCTACATTACTCATTCAGTCTGGCTGTACCATGCATGATCTGTATGTGATTCTCAAAAAGGCACGCTACAAGCTAATTGTCGTGTATTATATGACAAAAGACAGAAGGCACTCCCTCATTGTGGGCAGTGGTGAAGTCACAATTGTCACCGAATAAAAGTAATTTCATGCTGCATTAACATGTATGTTTAATAGCTATGTTTACGCATGAGAGACGAGGAGTTCTAGACTGTACAGTAGTGAGTGAAGCTCTGGACTGTTAGCAATTTTGGGTGAAATGCAGATGTAAAGTTTCCCTATAAATTTGAAAATCCCTTAAAACGCATTTGAATTTTCTGACGACTTATGTGCCGCCCTATTAAATGAAGCAGAGTTATGGGTGCAGTCTCATCTCTGGTCAATAAAACAGATAATTACACTGGCATGAGATGAAAAATTTTATATGCTAGTTCCCTCCCAGAAATATTTAAATGTATTGAATAGCAATAGGAAGTATTTTCATCAGCTCCAGCAGAATAACTCCCAATATTTTGTCAGCAGTACGTATTCCTTGTCTTGCACTTTCGTGTTAATGAAAATTTTAACTATTCTGTATTACATGTACTAGAACTTATTTTAGCCAAAATTCTAGAAAGATGTACTTAAGTGTTTTCAAAGGTATCTTTAAAGGATGCTTTGCAAGTCATAAAATATCAACTTTAGTATTTGAAGAGAGAAATCTTAATGCTGGGTGGGAAATACATTGTGTGTTAAGTATTGTTAGAAAACAAATACAGTATTCCATTAAGCAATCACTTGTTTATTGCTTTCTGTCAGCCTTGTTCACTTTTTGGTTTCTCTTGTGTAACAGAAAATTGCTTCTCATTTTATTAATTCAAAAATGCATGGGTAAGTTCCGATTTTTTTTTCTTAAGTGAGAGCCGCAGGTTAATACTGTAATTGTTTTAATGCATTTTTTCCTCTAAAATGCTCATTGTACTCTGACAAACAATGTTATGAGCCAGTGTTAACACAAATTATTCTGCATAGTATGTCAGTGTTTTGGGACCTCCCTTAAAATGACTCACAAATTTAGCTTTTCCAGAATATTCATAAAAATGTGGATAGTCACCAAAAGCAGTTGTTGACAAGAAGAAAAAAAATCTGGCATTTTAACTAGTAAGTTGACTTAATACACTGCAACACACTGCGCATTACTGTATTCCCATTTGATTGGTGTGTGGATACGGTTACCTCCCAGTAGTCATCGTTTACTTTGTGGGCCAGACTGGGAGCCAAATGAAACTATCCGGGATCGGTCAAGGGAGTAACCGCGGGTGGTGCAGTTTCGTATAGGCCGTGGGTAGATGAGCGCAGCTCAGAACTGCACCCTGCACGACAGTACCTGGGGAACGGGAGAGACGTCGTGAATGTTGTAGAACTAAGATGTGTTGATTTAAGTTCTGGGCATAAGGTGACACAGCAGTGCAGATTTCTGTTAGGAACTCAGTGCTGCTTTTAAGAATCCTGTATCAGCACCCTGAGAGGAGAACATGGGCCACCTTAAAGAAGCACAGACTTTACGTCAGCAAGGGAAGCTAAGTATGACCACATATTGATGCAGTCAAAAGTATCGGTATGTTTATTTACAATGATATAAGTCACAAGCTAAGTCTCTTCTGTGGAATATGGATTAAATGGTGGATGCCGATAACTTTTGCCAGTTTCAATATTTCAAAGACAAATTTTGATTTTTTTTTTTAAAAAGTGGAAGGGCACCTGCATATAGTATGGTATGATCTATCGAAATCCAAAACTTGCATATTCTTGGATGAAAGCAGAATACACAACTCCTGGTCCTCTGAATGTTGCCATAGCAGTTTCCACGGGTGGCGCGCATCACAGATCTCATACAGCATACAAAGTCTTAGCGTTTGACACCACAAATCTTCATACTGGGATTTCCTTAAGAGTCCTGTGTTTTTAAAAAGTACAGAGCTTCGATAGGCTCAGCCGCTAGTGTCGTAACTGATGACGCGGACATTTCAAGCGCCTTTTAGTCATACGCAGCAAATTACTTTTATAGAATAGCTTGAGAGTTTGGATTCGTCCGGTGAACAAAGAAAGGATCATGTCAATGAAGGGAGACTTTGACAATAGCAGTGAAATCATCTTCCATTAGCTATGTGAAGCCTCTTTCCACAATAATCAGAAAAGCTGAGTGAAATATAACAAAAATATAGTAAAAATGGAGATAGCTGAAAAAGCTCATTTAGTTGTTAATCATATACCACTGTTAGCCTTTCTTAGGAATGTCTGTATGGGGCATAGGTAATCGTCGCAGGGTTTTAAGTCCTCAGAACAGGTAGGCTTACAGTAGTAATGAGCGTCTGTAAAAAATATATATATATGATCATAGGCCTAATTAAAATATTATTGCAACAATGTAGTTGCATAATACCTTGATTCCAGTTATTGCTTTCATGGAATTTTCATAACAAAACCTAAGCTATTGTGTACAGTCATGCTGTTCAGTCACCGTCAGACACCACCTGCACAACTCCAACCACTTATCAATAATCATTTTATATCTGTATTAACCAGGATATCTTAAGCTAAATGACACCCAAAATCCATTTCATATCATTGTATTTAAATTTCATACACAAAATGTGTTGGTGTATCTGTTTCATAGTAGCTGACCACTTGGTACAGGAATATATTCTACAGTAGTCATCATGATTTATTAAAATACACATTAGAAGGTTTTACCTCAGTCTGGCTATTTGGCTGAAGTTAAAAAACATCAACAGGATTTCAAGTGAAAAAGTGACTTTAATGCATATGGAGTTAAGCGTACCAATACATTACACATGCGTAATCTTTATATAAAAGTCGACTAGAATTTTCCAGTTTGTTGGCAAACTACATATAAAGCGGAGATGTGTCAAATGCACATTCCTGCTGACGGTGACATCTCGAGGCGAGAGGGTGACCCACTAATAAAAATAACTTAAAAAGTGTGGTGGGTGTAAACTTCATGACGTCTCTCCATTTCTCTTCAGAAAGGAAGTATGCTCTAATGGAAACACAGCGTGTTTTAACTGGCTGGACTTACACGAGTGGTCCACAGCATTTGCCAGTGTCAAAGTACAATATTGATCTATTAGCGGCTATCTGTTCTCACGTCATACAACACAGAAATTTACATAGGCGTCTTCATAATGCCAACTTTTAAAACTGCTTTACGTTAGAAATTACGTTGAAGTTTACAAAATAACACTGCATAGTACATTAAGACTTTATTCATTGAGTTGTTTTTTTTTACGTTTCTCTAAAACATCCCTACCTTCTGATACAGAGGCTTTCACATTTACAGGCTACGAAGTTAATCGTCGCTTTGAAAAAGTTGTAATTCTCTCTCTCGTTTAATACGTATAATTCTATACATTATATGTACACATCGTGATCCTTCATGATTCATGACAAGTGTTAGGAAAGGTCTATGCTTTTAAAGCACACAGTGTGACATGACTTTCCTTTCACAGTGAAGATAAAAGCTCATCAAATTTACAGCATATAAAAAGCAGTTCGTACAAGACAGCTGAAGTATATTCTTCTGTTATGTGCAATGCGACTCTCCTTAGGTTCCTACTGAAATGACCATCTTTGGTAACAATATACTTCAAATTACAGAAATTCCTGGGAAAGAAATTGTTACTACCACACTGGATCCTTCATTTGTTGTCGTGTCCAGTGACCATGCTGCGATGTGCACAAATAGTGATTTGCAAACAAACTGGCAAACAAAATACTCATTGTAGTATGGATATCAGAATCCTACTTGACATCACTAAAGTCGATGGCAGATTTTCTTCAGGGTCAGACAGTGGGATCCCCCTGCCCGTGCCGAGACTGCTGCAGCTGAACCACCACGGTTTCCACGGTGACCTCCTCACTGCCGCTACTGTCCATCTCGTCATCGTCATCCTCCTCGTACTCGGACGACTCCAGGTCCCGCTCGTGGTAGGAGAGCGAGGCCGACATGGTGCCGAAGGATTGGGTGCTGGTGGAGGCCAGCGACCGTAGCAGGGGCGTGTTCTCGGACGCCTCGTCATTGTCGTCATGACTGCTGCCCCCCTCGTCTGAGTCGGACTCCGAGTCTCCCTGGGACGGCGCCACCTTCTGCTTGCATACTGGACACGTCTTCTTCGTCTTAGTCAGCCAAGGGTCTACACACTTACAGTGGTAAGCTGAAGTATGTATGCAGAGGAGGCACAAAATCAGTCAATATAAATAACAGTCAAGGGCATGAGAATACAAATCCAGATTCAAGATTTTGTTTCAACCAACCAGTTGTGTAAAAAGCTACAGAGTACTCCACTGGTAGGTTGAAACAAAATCTGGGACTGGATTTTTACTTTCTGGACGTGAAATTTCCACCTCTGGTCAGGGGCGTATGCAGAAATTCTGGGCCCCCTGACAAAGTGTAAGCTTGGGCCCTCCCACCCAATTTTATATAGAATTTTACATATTCAAGAGCCTCATTTGAGTCCCGGGCCCCCTGAATCTGCCAGGGTATCCATGCCCCTGAAAATGCCCTTAACCATAGTATACTCAACGTCCTTAATTCAACAAGATATATCAAGTGCCGTTTATTGGTAGTGGAAGTGCATGTTTTTGCAAGAAACACGACTACGGTTGTCCTCACCGTGAGAACAGGGCAAGATGCGTAGCTTATCTCCTTCCTCGTACTCATCTAGACAAATGGCACAGACATCATATACATCCCCTGCAAGAGGAGGGATGTGTCAGTGCCAGTGTCCGGTTATGCCTGTAATCACTGCATGAATTTCAACTTCAACAAGTACAAAATCACCTTACCGAAGGAGTTTAATTATTTATGATGGGAAAGAAGAGCTGGAAGTGAGCATGAAGTATTTCAGGCATTTCCCTCTGAAAGTCCCAGACTACACGTGAGTGGATCTCATTAATATTTGGTCTGTTCTGTAAGTTCCAGAGGCCTTGGAGTAACACAGGAAAATGCTGCGTGCACCGATACGCCGGAATTCACTTTGCACTCCCTAGAAATTCCAGAATGTTTTTCCTGATCCTTTCCCCGGCAGAGGCAGCTCTCTGATGTCTTTCAGTGTTTATGCAAGTTATAAATGAATGTGTTTGCCTCTGTCTCAGGGACGAGGCCAAGACCGCATGTGACCATATATGGCCGAAGCATTAATTGCGAGTTCCCTCCGCATTCGGAATTCGATTTTAGTCCCTGAATGCAATTCTTTTGTGGAGTGGAAAGAAATTATTTGGAAAGGAGGTGGGGGGGGGGGGGTAGAGTTTGCAAAGGAATCACAGCAGCTCAGACACAGGAAATACTGAGGGGGAACTGTTATATTTAGACGTGATCTGAAGGAGGACATTTTGGCCATTTCCAGTACTATGGCAGATTCAGAAATCAACGAAGCGCTAGCGGTAATACCATGTAAATAAAAAAAAAGGTACAATGTGCTCTTCGATATATTTGACTCTGGAAGTGGGAGCCAAAATCCTAATTCACTAAAATGTGCAGTTCAGGGGTGAGTTTCCCGAAGCCTTCTTAACGCTACGTCGTTCGGAAGTTCTGTGTTAAAAGATAACGAACTAACGAACGACGTAGCGTTAAGAAGTCTTCGAGAAACTCACCCCAGATCAGATTCAACTTTGTCATCAAGCAGAGTACATTGGCAATGAAATGCAGCTACCATCTCAGCAGAAGTGTGAGAACAGCAGATGCTGAAAGAGAGGGAAGTTCTATCAAAAAAAAGGTTGATGTGACCAAGACTACTTTCAGCTGCCACCCTGAGAGAGCTCTAAGTGTCAAACTTAGAAACGTCAAAGCGAGTCGGGCAACACCACAGTGACATTTCACAGAACGCTGAACTTCCATTTACTTCTGGCCCCAATCCTACCCACCTGCACACATTTTGTACTCTTTCTTCTGGTTCATACTACACTCCAAAGAGCCATCGCGTCAGGACAGACACCTCAAAGAACAAAAAGGAACGCAAGGAGCTCCAAGATCCAAACTGAACAATCAGATAAGCCAGGCCTCATTCTAGCTGTCAGGAAGAGCCTATTTAGGGTACACCAGAGGGCGTTTATCCATATTTACACAGATTTGTGTCCACATACATTAGGCAGGTGTTTACTGAAATGAGCACATCTTCTGAGCAGTCCTATTTTTGGTGGGGGAAGAGCCACCGCTTGGTGTTTAGAGAAGCAGGCAGACTCTCTTATCCATCTAGGGTCAGGAGTCTGAAGCCACTCCCCCTCCGAACTGTCACTCTGAGGCCTGAGGGAAAGGTCTCATCACGGCCATGTCCTCGGGAGCAAGACCTTCAGAGAGATAGTGACGTGCGGGTGGGGGCTGGCTGGCAGATCCGGAGGCGAGCTAATGTACTGCTGTGGCCCAGATCTTCCAAGCAGAGGGATGTGTGATGCAAATTACAAGCAGACAGTCACACCTAACGCAGAGTAATGGACACGTCCCAACGGGGGAGGGTGGGCAGGCAGATGTAGATGGGGGAAGTGGTGTCAGCAGGACTGCGGTGAGCATGAGGCAGGAAAAGCGGGGGGGGGGGGGGGGGTTGAAGAGGTCACTTAGGGGGGTACGGTGCCTCACAAAACCCCCCCCGCAGGGGGCCCCG
>JAODKC010000145.1:127407-138611 GCA_026777985.1 Mormyrops attenuatus | reverse complement strand
AAACAGTATAAAACTACAACTTTCCCTTCTGTTGATAAAGGGTGCAGCCATCTTGGATTCTGAACTCGGGATCCTCTATGCTGCTCCGAGATATTTCTCGGATCTCCGAGAAACGGGCTTTAACCAGGTATATGTTGTTACCGTCAGGGCAACACGGCATGTGGCTGGGTCCTTACCTTGTTCTCAAAGTTGTATTTGCTCAAGTCTCTGGACTCGGTGGCTCTCCTGTCGCCATGGGTCAGGGCCCCCTGCAGAACACAGCTTGAGGTCAGGAGCTAAGCAAGCACTAGCACGGTGGTCCTGTGGAGGGTCCAGTCAGACCGCGAGTGGCGTGGAGCCAAGTTCCAGTGAGGCAACTTGCTAACGCAGCATCCACCTGAAGCAGGCAGCTTTTAACCAGCAGAATGACCATGATAATTACGGAAGTATAAACGACTACAGATCAGGCAACTTTCTTACCATTTTATTTACCTTTTTAAAATTATTCCTTAACTCTAGGGAGTTCTCAGGGAAAGTCATTTCATTGGCTGCTGTATTGCTGTGCATCTGATAACCACTGATTCAGTTTTTGAGAAGCTGCTAGACTGTCGAAACGTCGCCCATGGTGTGACCAGGACGAGAGCGAGAGTGCTGGCCCGCCTGAAAGCGAGATGGGGACGTACCAGGCTCTCTAGCCTCTTGGCTACGATGGAGGCAAAGCGTCTTTCCCCACCCAGCTCGGAGATGAGGAAGATGTACTCTGGGGCAGTGACCTGGTTAGAGCGGTGAGTCCGACCTGACAGGAAGCAGTGGGTCGTCAGAGAGGAAGGCGCAGCAGTCAACACTGCAAACCTTTATTGTAACCAAAAGCTGACAATACAGGTACTCCTCGAATTATGACACGGTTACATCACGATGATTGTAAATGGAAAATATCGCAACTCGAAAATGAATGAAAGACAGACAGCTGCAATTGGCTAGCGTAATTACAAAGTATATAGTTAGCTCAGGTATTCAACAAAATTCAAATGACTGAATGAGCACCGTTTTCGTGTCACTCTTAAGTCGAAATTCCAAAGCGGGGAGCATTTGTAGACGACTCTAGCTATAAATAAAGGCTTGTAACACACTGCTTTACACCTTACAGTATCAATGCATCAGTGTGAGCTAGAAAAAAAAAACCTATAAAAGTGGCTTCACAATTGACTCAGTACATGTTGCCAACTGGCAGACAAGCGCGGTGAGACTGCGGTTTCTAAATGAGGACAGCAGCGTAGGAAAGACATGATGACACCGGAACCACGCATCCTTGACAAAGTGGGCAGGAAGCGGCTCTTACCAAACTGCTGAATGGCGCGGTCGGCACTCCACGGCAGCTCTAGCGTCATGTGCACCCTCCTCTTCTGGTTTTTCACCCGCTTGTCAGCCTGCAAGGAGATGCCGGAGCTGGCTGCCTCCGAGATGATGGCCACGAGCTGTGGACAGGGTGTATCTCAAATTAATCGCCACTACACTGCTGTCATGGGCTTACATGAATGGGTGATGTAATTATGTGGTGCCGGGGGGGGGGGGGATATCTGCATATAGAATTTTATCCGTTAATCACAAACACAAATTCTAGCTCCCCAGACGAGCTCCCGACGTTCCCCAGACGAGCTCCCGACGTTCCCCAGACGAGCTCCCGACGTTCCCCAGACGAGCTCCCGACAGTCCCCTGATGTTCCCCAGACGAGCTCCCGACGGTTCCCTGATGTTCCCCAGACGAGCTCCCGACGTTCCCCAGATGTTCCCTAGACGAGCTCCCGACGTTCCCCAGACGAGCTCCCGACAGTCCCCTGATGTTCCCCTGACGAGCTCCGGACATTCCCGAGGTTCCCCAGACGAGCTCCTGAGGTTCCCGATGTTCCCCAGATGAGCTCCTGACATTCTCATGAGGTTCTCCTGACTATCAACATTCTCCCAATGCTTCCCTGACATTCTTCTACCTTTTTCCCAGCTTTCCCCTGAGGTTCTCTTGACATTCCCGAGACATTCTCTCAATGTTCTCCTCACCTTCTCCCCACTCATGAAGCGTTCCTTCTCCTTGATGTTGACATGGTCAATGGTGAGGCCTTGCTCTGCACGAGACTCATAGCGCACGCTGCCGTCTGGCCGCCGAACCACGCGGCCCTTCCGGCCCGTCATCTGGGAGAAGACAGAAATACCTTAGGGTCTGTGGAAGCTGCCTGAAAGCTCCGGTCATTACTCCCCGGCACGGCTCTTTAGCCCAGTGTTTCTCAACCCAGTCGTCAGGGAACCCCGGACAGTCCATGTTTTTGCTTCTTCTCGGCTCCCAGCTCCCACCTGATTCGGTGTTCCTGATTGGCTGGGAGGGAGCAAAAACTTGGACTGTCCGGGGTCCCCCGAGGACTGGATTGGGAAACACTGCTTTAGCCTAACACCGTGAGCCTCAGGGCGCTCACCTCCGAGACTCTGTCCGGCCCTCCAAAGCGGTCGATCAGCTCATCTAGAGTGTTCAGCGGCAGCTCTCTTCCCAGCTCGGAGATCTTGTTCAAGAGGCCTTGCTTCATTTCTTCAATTTTTGCTGGTAAGTAGAAAGACCAGAAAATGTGCATGTATTTAATGCTGGGTCATCTGGAAGGTTTAAATCCCATCCTATAATATAATATTGTATGATGAATAGCCACTAATAAACTATTCTTCATTTTTTATCCAAAAAATACCGATATTAGTCATTAAAAAGCAATACATACATCTACCACTATGGGGCACTACACTCTTAATACTGTTTAACTTCCCATATTCCAGGAAAAATACTTTTCTCCAGATGAAATAGGTCAGAATAAAAGTACATGTAAACACTGACTAGGCAGAAGGGAAAGATTAACAGCACTAACAATGTATCTGCTTTTCTGATAAGTCCTATCCAACAAACCAATGTGAAAATATGCGAAGTAAAACATTAACCATGATCCGCAAAACACCTCCTGCACATAAAGGCCGAGGACAGATGGCTCCGCTGCAGCTCAGAGTGAAGGTTTCACTGTCTGACTGCCTGATGTCTGGGGTCAGGACTCCAGCTAAATCATAAGCTGGTTTGCCATAAGCTGGGCCGCCGTGTCCAATCACGGGGTCCCGCTCCATCTGTGTCCAACCTACCAGTGTGACAGTTAGTGTGGTTAACAAAGATGACGTCATCGTTGTCCTGGAGGGAGTCGGGGGAGGAGTTTGAGTCGCTGTCCAGACCGTCAGACTCAGTGCTGCTGTCGTCACTGATGTTGATCACGCCCCCGTTGTCCACGCTGTGCTTTGGGAACTTGGGCTGCCGGCCCTTGGGCTTGCCTAGAGCACCGGAGAACACGTTTCGGTTTGAGCCCTAAGCACACTCCACCATACGGAGGATCACACCTGCTACACTGCAGATCGATAATGACCATCTCACATCCTACCAACCTCATTCCCCATAGATTTCATTATTCATGTATGGAAAAAAACCCTGTTCTAATTTAACGATCATTTTATATAATCCATAAAAAGATTCCAAAACACCACACCAGCGTGTTCCATCACAAAATGACTCCACTGCTCTCATTCAGGGGCAATTCTGCTAAAAACTAGCGCAGAAGGGAAGTAGTCAAGCTCACGTTTTCTCTTGTTCCCGTTGCCCTTTTCTCTTCTCTGCTTTTCGGACGGAAAATGCTTCTGTACCAGAGACTGAAACACACCCCTGAAAGACAGAAGTCAAAGTTGCCTTGGAGCTTTCAAAACACGAGCCGGCTGAAGGAAACCTGCAGGAGCTCGTTCAGGCGAGACATGATCGTGCTAATTAGCCGGACACCGGTGAAGGCTGCACACACCGGCATGCGGGCTCAAGAGCTCGAGTTCAAGTGGCTCAGTGTCAGCCTAAGACATATCAATGGCTGAGGCTGAACACTCAAACAAAACAAGTGATTCACCAGAATCATGGTGGAAAGCACCACACATTCTTAATGACAACACTTTACTGATCTCCATGGGGAAATTCTTTTTGCCTACCCCATCTCACTCTCCATGACACAGACACATATGTAGCTGAGAGCAGAGCTGGGTAATTCAGGTCCGGAGAGAAAAAGTCCAGACCAAGATTTTGTTTCAACCAACCAGTTGAGTATAAAGAGTCACAGTCACAGAGTGCTCAGCTGGTTTGTTGAAACAAAATCTTGGTCTGGACTTCTACTCTCGGGACCTGAATTACCCAACACTGGCTGAGAGCAAGCTTGGCAGCAAAGGGCAGCCAGCTGCAGTGACGTCCATGGAGCTGGAGGTTAAGGGCCTCGCTCTAGGGCCCACAAACGTGACCATTCTGCCGAAGCCAGGGTCCACCACTCTGACATGGTGAACCACAGCTCCTGGACTGTACGTACTCAGCAGCGGAGACAAATCGGTCCAGGTGTCCGTCATTCTCGTCCAGGACTTCTCTAGTGCGAGCCTCGCCCGTGGACTGCAGGCCAATCACAATGCACTTTGGGGGGGGGGGGGGGGCACGGGCGGGGTTGGGTCCCCCCCGCCGGCCACCCAGAAACGGCCCCCCCCAAGGGGGCTCACTGACGAACCAGGCCGCCGGCCCCCGCAGTGTAGGCCCCCCCCCCCCGCGCTCCCGCAGCCGCCGCGCGTCCGCCCGGCGCCGCGCCCCCCGCCCCCCCCCCCCCCCCCCCCCCCCCCACGCCGAGGAGGGCGGGGCGCCCCCCCCCCCCCCCCAAGAGACGGCATTGGTTACAGCCCTCCTGCCACGCTCTCAGCTCCTCCCCCAATGAGGCTCACTGTCTCACCTTGCCGGCTGCCAGCTCCCTTTTGGCCAGCTCCACGAGGCGCGGCACCTTGGCGGCTATGCAGAGGTATTTGAAGAAGCGCTGGTGCGACGACCAGAACTGGCCCCACAGCGCTTTGCGGGAGACCAGGCTCAGCTCGTCGGCAGCCTTGGTAAAAACCTCCAGAGCTTCTGCCCACTGAGGTCCACATAAACAGAGAGGGTGGGAAATGGACAGATTGAGGGAGATGCTTCCATGACCTCTGTCAGTGAGATAGAGCCATACAGCACCCTGAATCCGACCTCCTGAGGCAGCTCACCCTTCATGCTGACTTGCTTCCACTGAGTAATAAATATTACTAATGGCCACATGAAACTTCCTGAACCATTTGCTGTATTTTCTGACCCCACTAGATGGTGCTCTATGTTCATAAAAAGTCTCAAAGCATGCCCCAAAGTAAACCAGGGGCTCCATCTAGTGGAGTCAAAAAATATTTGCCCATCACTAATAAATCTTACCTACAAGGACTCCAGCAGACACAGGCTTATTAAATAGCTCTCTACAGTATCCCGAAAAGCTAAACAAAATGACACTAGAGACATCCCAAAGTGCCTGATGGCAAATCGTGACCCGATGTTTAAATTCAGCCAAAACGAGCTCCCCGGGCCCTGAGCTCCCTGAAGCCCTCACCAGCCTGGCAGCCTTATTGTAGACCAGCTTGAATTTGTTGTCCAGGCTGATCTCCTCAATGCGGAAGGACACGCCCTGGAAGCTGAGCTGCCGGGCAATGTACATGCCGCTGACCTTCATGTCCATGGCCACGATCTCCATGGCGCCCACTCCCCTGCGGCAGAGAGGTGGCAACCCCTGTCAGCATCGCCACAGCAATGACACACCCAGAGTCAGGGCAACACTGAGACTGCAAGGCACAAACCTCTTTTCGATGGCATGCAGAAAGTCATCGAACATCTTGAAGGGAGTTCCCTCGCCCCAGATTCCCAGACGGCTCATGTAGATCATGTTCTTTGGCTCAGAAGCACCTGAAAGGCAGCGGTAGGCAGATGATCAGGAGCAGGGCACCCCAAGTGTTGCTAGCACAGGACAGTACGGGGCAGGTGCGCAGCCCGACCTGTAGCACTGGCGTAAACCACCCTGGCCAGCGGCAGTTTGTTCTGCAGGTCCAGCACCGCCTTGCCCATCTTCGTGGACGTAGCGTTTTTGGCTTTGTGGCATTCGTCAAATACGATCTGGGCAGAGGAGGCGGTCAAGGAATAAAACATGTGTGGGGAAGGGTGGCATAAGCGTCAAGTTCGAAACTACTCTGCCATAAAGATGGAGGTGGGGCCCCATCGGGGGGCGATCATCAGCAAGGGATACGACTCCATCGAAGCCCGGTTTGCACCAGTCCAGGATCTGCTTTAGCCTGGTCCGGCGCTGCCCGCCCGCCTGGCTCTCCCCGATCAGTGCCGAGTAAGTGGCGAACAGGACTCCTTCTGAGGTAGCGGTGTCTCCATACTTAATCTGGGAGATGCAGAGAGGCAGGGGTGAGCGTGGCCACTCACCAACCCAAGAGGGCACAGGAACTAGCTGGGAGCACCAACCTTATTTAAGGCATGAACATGAATATCGGGAGCTTCTATGTCTTTGAGGTCTCGCTCCGCGTCGTACTTCAGGTCGTTAGAAACGCTGAACCTGGAGGATAAGTCCAAAGGGGTTGGGTCAGTACACTCGCTCCCGTAACCCGCTAAGGAGAGTCTTAGTTTCCTGAAAGGCTGTGGGATGGGAGGCCGCCTTTACCATAATGCTTTGTTCCGGCCCTTTAAGAAGTTCTGCACGATGATGCCGGCCACAGTGCGGCCCTTGCCCACACCGGCCCCGTCGCCAATGAGGAAGCCAGCCCTCTGGTTATTCTGAAGGATCACCTCGTGTTGCTGGGGGTGACCAGACAGAGAGAGTGATAGGTTAGTGGGGGTGAGGGTGGGCTCAGAGCTGAGGCATCCCAGGAACGCCCGCGGGAACCTGGCAGGCGTATATGATGGCCTCCAGCTGCAGGGCAGACAGCAGGCCCTTTTCGATGGTGCTCTCAGGAATGGACAGCGTGTAGGTGATGTCAGGCGGCGGCACACTGGACAGGGTGTTGGTCTCCACGACAATGTCAGGGTGGGATTTCCCGATGGTGGCTGCGGAGAGCATACAGAGAGCTAAGTGAGGGGCCATGCAGAATGCCTGACGGGGCCCATCATGGAACTGAGGTGCGATGGCCTAGGTCTGATGGGGCCCCTGGCCTGCAAAGGAGCGGCACGCCATACACTTGAAAGGCTTGTAATCCGCATAGGTATCGATGTGCCCAAGCTCCTCAGTTTCCTCTTCCTCAGCATCCTCCTCCTCCTCGGCGGGGGCGGGGGGCTCCTGCGGAAAGGGATGCCTTGTCACTGAACAAGCCTGCCATTCTGCGGGTGTTAAAAGGCAGCAGGAACGTGCAATAAAACAACACACAACTGTAAACCTGAGCATTTGAGGACCGGGAATTGCATGGGAACAAGGGGCATTTTAAGGTCAGGCTTCAGTCTCATTGTGAATGGGACGGCACCTCTATAGGCCTGGGGTTCCCAAATTGTCCGCCTACAACCCCCAAAATAACAGTACCAGGGATTCGCGACCCCCATTTTGCCGACCGATGGGGGGGGCCCCTCAGTACATTTTGATGACCAGTGGGGTCGGTCTCCCCATCAGTAGATTTATCACAATCCACCGGCTGTGGTTACAATGGAATATTTTCACTTTTTTATAAACGTACCCTGGAAATCATCTCATGACCTCCAGTAGGGGAGTCCCCCTCCCCCCCATTCAATTCAATTTATTTTTATATAGCGCCTTTCACAAGAGTCATTTCACATGAGTGTGTTGTGATACATCATTAGGAGGGAATAATACAAAAACAGAGAAAAGAAAGACAAGGGAATGAAAGAAAGACAAGGGAACGAAAGAAAGTGAAAGACAAGGAAAAAAGAAAGAAAGCAAGAGACAAGGAAAAAAAGAATGACAGGCAGACAGACGACAGCGGAACCATAAACTCTCCAAATGGGGTGGGGAGGAAAAAAAAAAAAAAAAAAAAAAAAAAAACACTGGGGGTCCAAGGACAAGGTCAAAGGCAGATAGGGCACAGTCACAGCAGGGAGGCCGGGGGGGTTACCTGGTATCCTACAGACGGGGTGCTGATAATGGCGGAAACATCTTCAAAGCTGTTCAATCCCTGAAACCTGTTTGGCTGCTTGGGGGAGGGGGAGAGACAGGACAGAATCAAACAGGAAACAAAACATTAGACAGAACTGCTGACATGCACATACATGCCTACAATGGAGAGAATGGGTGGGAATGAAGGAAGCAGGGCCAGCGGCACCAACGGCGGCAACATTTATCCGGTGAGGGTTTAATGGCCAGGTCAGGAGTGGGGACTGTGGTTAAAATAAGACTTTAGATATGGGTGTACGTTGCTGAAGCAGAACCAAACACCCAATGGTTAAAAATAATCACCAAACTGAGACCGAGAGGGACCGTGTGTGTGGCTGCGGCTCGAGGTTTCGTAGGTACGTAGGTTCGTGGCAAGCCTCACCTGCAGCTGGCTTTGCGTGGGCGTGTTTATGTCCCATAACGTGGGGGCGTTGTCAGGCCGCAGGAAGCCCACGTCTGGGTAATCGCAAAGCGAATCGGAGGGAGAGGAGAACAGGGAGTCGTTGGAGAGGTCATTGATGCAGGGGAGTTCCTGTGGACGTAGGAGGCACGACGTTTGAGCGGCGGCCGGTGACAGACCAGGATGAGTCATCCTACAGCGCCAGGGTGTCCCTGCTTAGGTGACGAAGGCAGGCCATATCACCCACCACAAGGATATTCCCAAACTTCCCAGTGCCAGGTTTGAAAACCCAGGGTAGGTCCACGCAGTCAGCCGATGCGCTTTCAGGTGGGGGGTAAACAGGGTCACAAACAAAGCCAGGGATTACATGCCGCCCCCTGAGCAGGGAGCAACCAATAACCGGGTTTATTTCCCATCTGGGAGTGAAGTGCACTCAATTCCAAATGGATGTACGTGCTAAAGGGACCGAGGACAACCGGTCGATAACTCCTGAGACTTATGTTACATAAGAACTGCTCCACCTGGGGGGCACAGAGAGTGTTACCACCAATCTGCCTTTAACATGCATGCTCAACAATCTATGATTAATACTCCCACTCTCTCACACTCCAATCAATCAGCATTTAATACTCACTGGTGTGTCACTACCGGTGTGACTGTGCGCCATGATATGGATTTGCACTATACCATTAAGTGTGCGAGAAGTCAACAGCCTAATAATTAAAAAAAACACTATTTTATAAAATGTTGGATAAATAGACGTAGTTTATTGGTGATTTCATGTTTGTCAAAGTTTGTTTTTTAACTCAATTCACGTGAAACAAAAAACCGTTTCAATAGTGACTCGTCTCACATCTGGCATAACACGCATTTGGACTCGCGCAAGAAATCTTACGGCAAATCTATATTATTCCATTATAAACCTAAGATTAGCTACATCAAAAGCGGTAGGGCAGTTTGCAAACATTACACACAAAGCAATAAAATTGTTAAGTATGGACATACATTTACATATGTGTCTTGAATCGAAAATGTCGTGCCAGTCAGCTGACCAAAGTCGCCAACCCTTATTTGAAATGAAAAGTAAAATGCACTCTTTTAGTCTGAAATGGTTTGTCATTCCACTTGCTTTGTTACTCTGGCAATTATAAAACAAATGAGAAAACATTACAGATGTCATTGTTTATATCTTTTCGAAATAAGGCCACCTATATCAAACCGTAATAATGAAATTGTACTTAATATTACATTTTTTTCCCCCAAAAATTTACAAAAAGGGACAGAACATGCTCACATACTCACTCTCCTACATGGCCACCAATCTGCATTTAATATTCCCACTGTCACACTCCCACCAATCAGCATTTAATACTCATGCTCTCATACTATCACCAATCAGCATTTAATACTCATGTTCTCATACTATCACCAATTGGCATTTAATACTCATGCTCTCATGCTATCACCAATCTGCATTTAATACTCCCACTCTCACGACCACCAACGTGCATTTAACACTCACTCTCTCTCACTGCCACCAATCTGCATTTAATATTCACTCTCTCTTATACCCCCACCCACCTATGTTAACTGCTCATGCTCTTTCATACTCCCCCCAGTCTGAGTTGAATACTCTTGCTGTCTCGTACAAACAGCTTTTAAATAGATACTGAGGCAGCGGGCTCAGTTGCTTCACCGCCATGTGAAATTAAGCACTACAAGGTAAAAAAACCAACAACAAAACACCGCATAGCCCTGTGGAGGCGATGGGGGGCATGCGTGGCTGTTTATCGAGGACACGGCGGTCTTCCAGCGGACCCATCAGCAGATCCGCGGCCTGCTGATACTGGCACACAGCAGGAAGAGGAGAGCCATTTCTGCCATGGCACCACGACAGACCTGCGGCATCATCAGGTGGTGAAGATGCGGCAAAAGCCACCAAGCCATCAAGCAATTCTAATTTTAAAATGAAAAAGCACGTAGGAACTTCAAAGTCTTTTCTAATTCTGTACCAAAGTGAAAACACGGCGCGGCCACACCAGACTGACATCAGAGTCACGCCTTCAGGCCTCTGCCATCACCCGCCACATTACAGGCAGTAAGAGAGCACCGGAGCAGGGTGGTGCCCCCGCTGCCCAGGAACGTGGCTCTGGGAGAGGCTCCCCCAGGCACACGATTTCCCTCTCTATCCAGCTGGCTTCATAAACAACAATAGTGCTCTTAGAGGAACTCTGCGCAATCCGCATGCACGCTGCCCATCACAGCCTCCTTGGAGGAGACCGGCACAATTTGAGGGTGTTTTCTCCACAGAGACCAGTCCGCTGATGTTGCCCAACCTTCAGAGGAGAGCTGAAGCTCTTCCGAAGCTGAAGGGCGGCCTGTCTTCCTGGAAGCTTCACTTCCCAGACCCACTGTCATCATTCCGAGAAACCAGATTTCTGCCAGGCACGGCTCGTGACTTGGGAGGCCGGGGCAGAAGCATGGAGTAACTGGAAGCAAACCTCACCCCCTACCACCCCCTACCCCCGGGGCCAGCTGAAACTTGACCTGATGACACAAATGCTACAAACATTGGTGGGGGGACGGGGGGGGGGGGAACCGCGGCTCCTACAAACGATTAAAAAATGTAAATGAAAGAATGAGCGGCGTCTAGGGCCAGCGAAGGAGTAGCGATCCTCAGAGCATGATAGCCGGTTCTGGAAGGAGAGATAAGCAGGTCCAGCTGACAGATGCTAATCGCCACTTCATTTACATTTTCTCGGGCGGCCCCCCCCCCCCCCCCCCCCGGCGCCAGCGCGCCCCAGCGG
>JAODKC010000145.1:114298-125438 GCA_026777985.1 Mormyrops attenuatus | reverse complement strand
GAGTGGCCTGTCACGGGTGCGATGGCACAGTGGAAACTGTGGTCTCCGGCTTCCAGGAACATGCAGAGTGCTCCTCCCTCTCACAGCTAAAACAGTTTAGGGGCCCAGGGGCCCATCGGGGCTCAAAGAGAGACTGCGGCACCTCTCAGACTGTAAGGCCACACCTCCCAGCGGCCAGCTGTCAGTTATCATGAAGAGGGCAAACATGGGAGCCCCGAGACTGACAGCCTGGCGAAATTTGTAATAAAAACCCCACGTCAGTCTTACAGTAGTGAGTGCGCCTGAGGCAGGCCGCTCCCAGCGTCAGGCTCCATACGGGAAGCTGGCTTTGTCTACTGGGAATTCAACCACTGGCAAAAACGGGGGACGTGTCCCTCCTCGGTCACACACGGCACCTTCAGAGCCATTTACTGCGGGAGCGCGGCGGCCGCTGTCCTGTGCCGGCTGCCCCTGGCCCCGGTGGCTGGACGCGATAACGCGAAGGCGGCCCAAGCTCCATAAGCATCAACGTATCTAGTTAACTTTGCTTTGAACTTTCTAGCGGCTGGCAAACGGGGAAGTAAAGTGGCGTCAGGACAAGCTTCGATGTTAAGCCTGAAAACAGCCCCCACCCCACAAGAAAAAGACACAACCTGAGCCTTAACACAGCTATGCCTAATGAACTTCCAGGCAGTGTCATAATAACCGCTACAGAGAAAGATCACAAATGAAAGAGCAGCGTGGGCCGCCGCAGGCCGGTCGGTACCTTAGGGAGAGGCAGTCCCAGCTGAGAATAGAGTTTACTCCAAAGCTGCATCTGAGACATGAGTCCTAATGCTGTTGGGAAGCTGGCCGAGCTCCGGGTGAATGTGCGAGCGAGTAGGCATGCGTCTCTCTCCCTGTCTCTCTCTGCCAGGGTCCGTCCTCCCCCCGTCCCGTCCCGTCCCGTCCCGGCCGGCACGCAGCCGCACGCACGGCGTACAGAGCCCCTCTGCCTCGCCGGCTCTGCGGGAAGCTTCCTGCTGCTAGGGGAGTGCCGGCTATCTGCATAGGGGCTTGCTTGCTTGCTCGCTCGCTCGCTCTGAGCGCGGTCTGGCCCGCTGGCAGTGAGCGTGAGCCGCAGAGGAGGGAGGGAGGGAGGGAGGGGAGGGGAGGAGCTTTCAGGAAATGATGCCTTCGTTGGTAAGTGACTGAAATTACTGGCAGTAAAGCCCATTTTTCTGAATATGGTGTAACTCAACCGCATTATTAGTGTAAACAGTGTGACTCCCTCTCTGTTCCCGTGACTCCTACACTCGTCTAAATCATGGCTCCTCACACAGGACTCTGCCATCCCTAAAGCCCTCGCTGGCCTTTTACACACGGCATAAGAGTCAGTCAGAAACCCTTTCACCAGCTATAAGATGCTGCTTTTCCATGAACCGTGCCGTGTGCCACCAACTTCCGTGGGACAGACTTCCTCTCTGCCAGGTGCTGCCCTTTGCCTGAAAGTTGCCTCACATCCCGCGGTCAGCGGCTACTTCCAGGATTCATGGGGCTTTCCTGGATGACGGGCCCTCCTAACTGAAAGGTGTGTGTGTCAGGGACAGGACCCCAGTAACACGGCTGGGGGGAGGGGGATTCTTATTTACCGGATGCACTTGCAGGACCCTTCAGAGTCTGCCAGAGTCATTTTTGTTGATAACCCAGTGAGGGCCTGGATGCGGCGCCACAGCGGCGAGGACAGGGGAGCATCACGGACGGGAATGCAGCCCCCCACCCCCACCGTCGTCCAAACGTCTGCGCAGACGAGTCACTGCCTCCTCTCGCACGATCAATGGAGCCAGAGGGATGCGGCTTTCCCCGGGGTGGGGTGTGCAGAGATAGCATCACATAGGGGTCCAAGAACAGTACTGGACCTCTGTGAAAGCTCGTTTTTTCATGTTAACGATTGAAAAAAACCTCTTGAACAGGCTTTTCCTTCATCAGACATCGCAGCTGCGTAAAGATCACAGCCATCGAAAACCATAGCAGCAAGCAGCCAGCAATCTCCTAGAAACCTTCTGCGAACGCGACTTGGCGCCCACGCATTTACCTGCAGCAGTACTCTGATGGAGGCACTGGGGGGCGCCAGTGGGTTCACCCAAGCTTGACTTCCACCTGGGCAGGGCAGCATGAAGCCTGATGCACGTGTGTGGAAAGTCACACGAGTGCCTCCAGTGTGAAACCGTTTAGCACAAGCGTGCCGCGTGAAAGCACACGAACCAGTGCGCTACTCCCACGGTGCGACTGCTTCTCAGTGTTTTCGATCACTATTCTCGGTTACTATTGACATTACTACTGCTTGTAGCTGCCTGAAACACTCCCTCTCGCTCTCTTCCCCTCCGCAGTAAACTCAGCGGCTTCCTGCCCGCTGCACTCACCCTGCCAGGCCACGACCTGTCATTTCGTTACCACGAATCAGCCGTGGCTTTCGGCATCACCGGGGAGTCGACAGCCGGCCTGGGGCAGAGGGGCACACACTGGAGGCATCCCGCGAAAAGAGGGGTGATTCACTGTCAGCGGGATGCTGGCCTGTGGTGGGAACAGGGCCCCCTGTCGAACGAGCAGGATGAGTCAGCCCGGCATCTCCTCCGACCTTGCTCCCCTTCGTCCTTACGGCCTGCAGCTGAGCCAGAATTCCCAGGCAAACACAAGGCCCTTCACGTACATGCTGAGGATGCGGGACATGAGAGCAGCTGACCGGAATGTGCGAGCGCCGACTTCGACTCCTTAAGGCTGAAATGCAGGTTATCGGGGTGAGTCTTCACTGTGCGAACATCCTGTAAACAGCGTGCGTAGCGGCTCTTCACAATAAGAGGAAATCCTGATAGAGCATTACGCTCACATACAACAAAGGGCAGCAATTCACTGGTGCACTTCTCACACCGGTGAGATGACAAGAGAGGGCGAGAATCAAAAACAGAACACACACTGCCAACACAGTCTCACTTCTGCAGGAATGAGTGCGCTCAGCGGCGGTTCGAGGCTGACACCTGTAGCAGAGGTGTAAACGTTACTGAGCTGAGCAACTGAGCTGCAGTACGCCCAACCCGGTCGCCCCCGCTTAACCACAAAGGGGTCGGGGACCCTGAGGTCGGCCCTATGGTCCGTAACGCCATGCCGTCGGCTGAAGGCTGCACACACAAGGGCATGCTCCAAATCAAGTCGCTCCCATGTACAAAAGGAGCTCCATGGTAGAAGGGGGCACAGCTGATCATTCCCTGGATTCTGAGGACACGCTTGGGGTGGGGGGGGGGGGCATAGCCGGAAAGAACAAACTTAGCAGTACATATTTGAGCCACACATTTCATAGCAGGGACAAAAAGCAAGCCAAGCAAGCCTCCATTTGATTATGGAGAGCAAAGGGGCCGTCAGCGTGTGTAACCATGTGGCCCTGGGCACCCGCAAGAGCGTGGACACATCGACCGAGCCGGAGTTTCACATTGCTTCATCACAAATACACCCTCAGAAATTGGCAAAGAGGAAAAAAACTAAAATGCAGAATGGGCACCGCAAAGAGAAAATAAAAGGCGAAAGGAAATACGACTCCAGCTGCCAGATTCTCATGATGCCATGTGTCACGCACATCAGCCAGCTCTGTTAAGGCGGACGGGGGGCTGCAGTCAATCTGAGGGACCTCCGCTATGGTAAGTGCTTCCTTTGTCATTCAGAATGCATACGGCATATGAGAGTAGGGGTACTGAGGCAAGCACAGGTCCTGGAACGCGTACAAAATACAGTGTAGAAAACATGCTATGTATTTTTAAGAATGCATCTAAACTAATAAAAATGTGTGAAAATTGATAAACATATGGTTATTTTATTTTTTAAGCTATTGTCTTTGTTTTTTTAACCAGAGTGGTGCCGGATCCATGCAAATAGATGACAGAGTGCAGACGGACAAAAACTTAGCTGCTGGACTGCATTCTGACAGAATCCGGCAGCAGTTAAGCACTGGGTACGACACTGCATCAGCGCCCTGTGATCCCCTTCATACACACCATTCAGAGCTGAGGACCCACTACAGCGTGCACACGCTAGCTACTTTTAATACCGTTACTGGTCGAGCCAGCAAAAAGATAATTCAAGCCAGAGGCGGTGACCACAATTCAGGCCTGGCATGAGGGCCACTACTACAGTAAATACCGTTGTTAGTACAAGGTGGCAGGGAAGGTGAGGGTGGGTGGATAGCGGTGAAATATGAATCAGACATTCCACATTGTTTCCTGAGAGCATGTCTATCATGCAACTGGAAAAAAAAACAAAAGAAGTCAGAAACTCTTTACAAGGGACAGGAGGGGGACTGACAGTAATTCCCAGGGGGCAGCAGCATTATGAGTTATCAATCTTGTACATGACAGACGGTGGGAGCGAGACCAGGATCTCTCAGCACTCACCTGAGAAAAGTCTCCATTGGTGGGCAGGCTGAAGTTTGTGAAATCCACGTCGTCAAATATTTCCATATGCATATCCAAAGTAGGGTTTGAGTGGTATTGCCTAAGAGAGAGAGGCACACAAAACTGAACAGCTGGTCAGACACAGGCATATTGCTCCAGTGTGACCTATGGACACGCCCCACATCGCAGTGGCTCCTTCATCACAACGTTGCCCTCGTGGCCAGCCGTGGGGACCGACTGCTCCCCGTGGCCCCTAGACGATCCCCTGCACTCCGCTCATTCCTGCTCTCCCTACCTCTGCCTCTAAGACTGACAATAGCATTCAACCCGGTGGCACGTCACATTAATGCCTGTCATTACGCAATATTCTCGCCGGCTGGCAATAACCTTGAAGCCTTGAGCCTATAAATAGCACTGCAGATTCACAAGGTTCCCAGTTTATTGCTGCCAATTGATTCACACAGCTCTGCATGTCACTCTGCCCTGACCATCACATGACACACCGGCTCAAATCAAGGGCTGCCATCGGTCACCCCTATGCTATCATCACCGTTTCCCATTCCCACAGGGCAGGGAGGTCACCTCTGCTGGACTCTGGCTGTGACCACCCCCTCGCATTCACACAGCGAGCCTCCCCACGTCATAATCTTCCAGCACTCCGGTCACATGACAGCCACCTCAGAAAACAACTGCAGCGCCGTTTAAGAGAATCACTTCCTCATGGAAAATAACTAGCTTTACACTAGGAAAGTCCAATTTTTACCCCGAAAGATGGAACAAAGTGCTACAGTGACAGCCGACATCCATTTACAGAGTATTTATTAACGTAAAAGAGCGATTTCCATTACCTCAGTTAGATGTCCTCAGAAAGGCAGCTAGGCAACTGTGCAGTTTCGCTTTGACTCAGGGTAAACAAGCCTATCAGGGTACGGTAGTAATATCACACAATGATAATGCTGCTCAGAAATCACTACACTTTAGACACTTCCTCGTTGCAAGACATCACGAGACACTGCAGGCTTTTCTGCATGAAGGCCGTTCTCTTCACACATAAACAGAGGAGGAACATGCAAGGTCCTGGGTTCCACCTAAAGGCGGGCCATGGCCTGCAGATCAAGCATCAGCACTCCGTGAAGAGGAGGGTCTGCGGCCTCTTCTCCAACAATAGGGATTAAGCACCCTAACAAATGGACACTTCTCATTATTCTCACTGGCTCATACAATGACCTCCTGACCAAATCTTTAGAGGCACAGCTCTTCATTAAAGGGCAGTAATTTCGGCAAACGACAACACCCCTTTCACGCCACACTATCCTACCTCTGTGACAAACTCTACAACTGCCCCCTCCCCCTTCCTTCAGGGGTAAAATGTCGTTACAAAGTCATTATCGAGAGAGGAAGAAAAATCGACTGTGGTTCAGAAAGCAGCCCTGCTGGTGACCTGTCAGGCTGGTGAACTTCTTGTCAAAACCAAGTGCGGCTTCAGTACGGCCACCATTCCTATAGGGGGGACGTGTCAAAACACTCAGGCAGCACCATCCACAGGGCAATGTCTAAAACTGCCATCTGCTCCAGGCATTTGGAACACCACATTAATGTGTGGAAAGTAAAAATTACTGATTTTTCAACCGTGTCCCCTCCAGGTGTACCCGAAGGCCCTGCATTAAAGCTCGAGGCCACACCAACGGCCACAACATGACAGTCTGGGTTGAGGTCTATGCCGCTTCACCAAAATTCTTTCATTTGCAGTACCGAGATGAAGTCCCTGGAGTTGGTGTAGCCGATAGCTATAAGGGCTTCGAGAATGGCGGGTTGCAGGGCTGAGAGAAAATAGAGCAGAATAATAAGCAGAGGCAGAAGGTGGTACAGGGGCAGAAAGCGCAAAAATGCAGCAAAGAGCCAAGAAAAGCCACCATGCTGAACAGAATTCTGAACTACCACTATAGTAATACGAAAAATAGCTCAGGAGATTTTCATAGAACAAAAGCACTGGCGTATCATTTGATTTGGCTTCTATCTGGGATAAATGCCCACCTCTTGAATCCACTAATGTATTCCCAGAACCAGGGGTCTTATGTTCTCCGCATACACAGATGATCAAAAACATTGCATGATTGGGTTGTAGTGCTGCGTGAAGAGGTGGGAGGGTCGCCGATCACACCCAGGACAGGGTGCCATGAAGAATTGGGCTACTGAAGACATAAGATTGGCAAGATGGTAGTTACATCCCACTGCAGTGTATCCAGAGCAAAGGTCCTGACGTGACAGATCAGTTGACCATGAAAGTTCACTCATCAGGACACAGTGTCTTGAAGGCCAGCTGACGAAAAGAAAAACTCCCTGTAATTCCCATTCTTTCTTCATAAATAAGACTTGAGACGGCATGATACGCGAGACAATACGCTGATATCCATACAAATGCCACAAAAAAGCAGCCGCAAACCGGACTAAGTCACGCCGCCTACAAAATCCAAAGGTTCGCAAGCAGTAAAACAAGGTTTTGACAGCCATCAAGAAAAAGATGAGTGCTTAATATCCTCATACTGCCACCGTTTTTCAGACTAAGGCAGGGGAAAGCAGACACCCTAAACAGACCAAAGGCGATGGAGGTAGCAAGTTTCAGAACAATCTCTATACTTACTGGTTTCCAGATTGCATAGAACTGGTCAAGTCGTATGCAGATGGCAGCGGCCAGGAATTAGTGGGGTAGATCTGACTCTGGGGGGGGGGGAAAAAGCTGGTTAAAACACGACATGGCAAAGACCAGAGAGAGCGCAACGACTGGAACTGTGGGTAGGCCAGGGAGAGATAAGGGAAGAGGAAGCGTGCAGTAAAACATCCTAATCTGAGATGAGAGGGTGCACACAGAGGGTACAAAAGGACACCCAGGGTATGTGGGAGGGTATGAGTGAAACAGGCCATAACCTCAGGGTGGGGGGTTCCAGGAAGCTCAGCTTCGGCAGATGAACGATGGCTACAGACCCTCTGACCTGACTATGAGCCCCAAGACAAGGCCTGGCATTAAATCCTGCATGATCACATGGAGGAAGATTAAGGGCGCTTTTCCACCGCACCAGGCACCATACTTCTGGTACGTCAAGAAAGAAAAAAAAAGTATGGTACTTCAAGGTGCTGATTTTCCACTGGCCTAAGAATTGGTACCGGTACTGAATGACATCACAGCGCGAGGCAGGGTATTTTGTACTGAATTGAATGGGTAGTATATCGTAGGGCTGGACGATGTGCGATATTAATACGAACATCGCATGTTATGCACATGCAATTCATACATCGCTAGTCAGCTAGATTCAATAAGATCAGGCTTTTTCTTACCTTCTATTCTGTATGGACATTACAGCGCAGGGAGTTATGCTAAAACATTTTTACTCTGTCATAGAAAAAAAAATCCAGTATTGCAATTTTAATGATTATTGTTTTTCAAGACTCTAGTATGTCTAAAAAAAGTTAAGTCTAAAGTTTACCTACGCTGTGTTTGCATGAGCACTGCATGGATTCTCTGAGAAATTCTCATTTTCCTCCTTGCTGTTTAAAACACTCCTAGACAGGTTTGAGAGATTTTTACATTGAACTCCTTTTTTGCTTTATAAATTCCCCAGCATTTATTACATCAAAATCACACTGCAATATTTTTCCATACAAGTAGTCCCTATAACCATTTTTTACTTTTATTTACATTTTAAACTTTGTTTACTGTTGTTTTCTGAGTTTGTAATTTTTTCAAGATGCTGGCTGTATTGCGTCTAGAGGCTATTTGCATAACCAAATCAACAAAGTACCTCAAAGTACCGAAGTACCAAAGAAGTACCCCAGTTGGTTCGGCACTTCAAGTACTGTAACTTTTGGTACTGGATCTCGACTGGAAGTCAAAAAGAAAAGGCAAAGTACCGATTCTCTCTCAGAGCCACCATCACAACCCAGAAGCTAGTAACGCCCACAACCAAGATGCCAGTACTACGTCTACTTTTAAAAGTCGCCAGTAGGCCTTTTGGCTGGCAAATACTTCAGGTTTTGGAATAACTCAGCCCCTGCTTCCAGTGCCTAATTCTACTGACCGGGCTGGAACCATCCACCAAGTTAATTGTTTAAAACAACATCACTGTGTGTTCAAGTGCCCAATAAATGAAGCCCTGGCATTCAGGGGAGACTTAAGTTCTGACCCAGAATCGGTCCACGTGGCTTGCCAGGAACAGAGTATATGAAATTACACTTCAGTTACCCTTCAAGTAGGCAGCAGTAATTAAGAGCTTCCAATTGTGATTTCTAATTAGTAACATGGGAGAACCCATGGTTAAACTCCGGGTGTACCTGCATGGGCACATGGAGCAGTGACGAGCTGGCCAGGCCGTACAGGCCGCCCTCAAGCTGAGGGCCCTCCGGGTGCAGGAAGTCGTCCCCGTCCATGACAGGAGGCACGGGCTGGATGTGCATCAGGCTGCGGCTCGACACATGGCTGGCTGGCGGGGCTTCTCAGATCATGCCCTTACTGTGGCGGAACACCATCCATGGCCTGCAGCAAGTGGAACAGGAAACATGGGACACCTGTTTTAGCATGGCATTACAGCAGCGGTGGAGCCAAGAAAATTTCAGTTACTGAACGCTACAACTCTACATTGTTGATAATTCAGGCAGTGGTGGAATTATCAAATACACATTTAATGTATAAATTTCTTGCAGTGAAGGTAACAGACTTACACTAAGAATAAGATTCCCAAACTTCTGCATTACTTCTGTTCTGAGAGCACGTGTTTTGCTCAGCAGCACAATGAGCTCATTCTTTATCAGTATATCATCAGGGAAACAGTTACATAATAAAAGGAGTTTTTTTTTTTTGTTTACATCAAAGTCTGATTTAACCGAAATGCAAATACAAAGGGTGGGGGGTGGCCAATGTGGAGGCCAGGTTTCAGTCTAGGGTGGCCGCGGCTACCCCTTGCTACCCCCAGATCTGCATATGCATTCCAGCATCATAGCTCTTAAAGCAGAAACAAAGAAATTCCACTATTCATCTCTCTTCCAACTGATTATCTAGTATGCCGTCACGAAAAGCCTCGAACTGATCTCAAAAAGCACAGGCAAAAGGTTAAGATGCAAGTCTGCTGCAGGGCACACACACAAACTGCACATTTTAGGGATGCCATTTACCTAAAACATGTTTCTGGACTGCGTGAGGAAACCGAGAGGACCCCCACGCAACACATATGGAGAAAGGATAGGATTCCAGCATAGCAGGTGTTATGCAACAGTGCAGCCCACTGAGCGGCAGCACGGGCCTCAAAATTTCCACACAAACACAAAAGCATTTTGCTCATCAGATGACTTCATAGGAATCCAAGAGTCGTCACACACAGAGCTGCGGTTTTTAGAAGAACATAGAGCTTGTGACATTCCAGTTAGTATAGGATGCAAGAAGAAAAGATCTGCCACTGCACTCGACAAACTATCTTTATCTTACGTAATCGACCGTAAAGACATGCTGAGGTCACTGCTCCCGCCCACACATAATAATTTCTGGGGAATCAGGATGGCACGAATAGTAAACAAATTCTCATAGTGAAACTGGACAGAGTATGAGACTTGCACATCAGGCCAAATAAGCACTGTGAGATTTGAGGAGGGAGAGAGGAAATTAGCAAATACCACGGGATGACATCAATGTAAGAAACATTTCATTCACATCAGCACAAATAGTTTAACCCAGAGACAAACTATCGTCTTTCAAATTTATTTTAACGGAAAACAGCAATGTGTGAATTCCGCTGTATTGCAAGAGGGAACTTTTTTTTTTTTTTTTTTTTTTACACACCTTAAAACATCATGGGTCTCCTTTCCAGGACAGGGTCATACAGGGTAAAATGAAAGTAAAAGCTCACAACACTGAGGTATACATTAGTGGGACATTTAGAAGGTACCTGACAGTAACAGCAGCCTGTGTCAACACAGATGGCCCTGTTAACGCCAGCCTGGCAGCCTCTGTGTTCGGCACGGCTATTCCTGACGGATTTGTGGGTGGGGGTGGGGGGGGGGAGCAGGGTACTCTGGGAAATCAAGAGGCTGGGAAAAAAAAACAGCATGAGCGACCACGCCAGCTGGATCACGCCGCAGACACTGCCACTGCATTTAATCTGGGGATGACCGCACCCTTGCTACGAGGGCCACGCACTCGCTTCTTGGGGCTCCCACATTCCTTGCACACTCTCCATGGCCACATTTAACAGCAGGAGTAGAGGCCGGCCTGTAATGAACCTCTCAGCGTTACATGCCCGGGGTGTAAATCTACACCTGTGTTTCCCAACCCAGTCCTCAGGGACTCCCAGACATCCACTGGGAGCTGGGAGGGAGCAAAAGTGTGGCCTGTTTGGCTGGGGATCAGATCAGCTTCACAGAAGAAGCAAGCAGTTCCGTGTACGACATGACCCAGACACGGAGTGACCCCAGGCTACAACAGCAGCCTGCTCCCCCTACCAATCTTCCGCCTAGCTCCCACACCTGCCTCCGTGCATCGGACAGCACCCCAGGCAACGGGGTGCGCAACAGAACAACAGAGTGTCCTTCTGCAGGCAGACGATCAATAATGGACATTATTGGGCTCTGGAATGTCTTCTTCCTGTAAAGCTGTATTACCATTGCTGGTAAACAGTGGGGTAAAAAAAACAATGTTGAAAACAGCATCCAGTAGAGTATTTCCAAGGGAATATCTATATAAAAAAGAATTTTATATATAT
>JAODKC010000145.1:80497-108049 GCA_026777985.1 Mormyrops attenuatus | reverse complement strand
CCCCCCCCCCCCCGCGTGCAACTACGCCGTCGGGAACAGATTTTTTAATGAAAAGGCACTTAATTTAATTTTATTAAAAACAGAACCCCCCCCCCCCCAACAGAAAACAGTGGCTTGGGCTGAGGTGAAAATAAAACATCATGCGACCACGGGCAAGCACAAATCATAAGCAGAACAAGTCCCCCATGCCATCACGAACCCCAACAAGTCTGAAACTTGGACCACCGCAGCAGAGCTGAAGTCCAAGACAGCAGCACAAAGTAAGCTATGACCGAAGAAAGCAAGCGGGGAGAAAAAGCTCACATGCAGCTTCCACACTGCACCCACACCCGCAAGTACAGGCAAGCCCAGCACTGCGTGACATCCAGCTGAGTCGCTGGCCTCCACAGAGCTTTTCACTGACAGTCGATCTGGGTATCTCACGCAGGTGTGACCAGAGGCACATCCCAGTCCGTCTTATACGCTTACAACCAGAAACATAACTTGAATGGAAGTTCAGTGTTAGAAGAATGACCGTGTGGGGATCCGCCTATCCGACAAAAGGAGCAGGAAAACACAAAAAGCGAAACACAGCAAGAACACAAAGGCGTAAGCCAAGGTCACTTACATTATAGGAAAAAAAAAAGCCAGCATACGGAGGATACTTCAAATTTTTCCTTTAGCTAGAAAATCTTCGATTTCATGACAAAGAAGTCAGAAGTTTTTTCTACATAGTCTATCACACGTTCTCATCTTCTCAGTCGGTTATAGTTTGCTTGTAGAAGATAACCAAAACCTTGACATTCAAGCTGAAAATTACTTCTGACAATTGTTCCAGCTTTTTGTTCAGAAATAATTTTCCATCATAATATTGGCTTTCATCTAGTTAGGTAGAACTGTAAAGATTACTGTATTTTTGATAAATTTGTTTAGATACATTAACACTGAGCACATACCGAGGAAACTGTACCGTTTCGTAATGAATCCTTCCCAATATGGGCTACTTTACAGATTTTTTCCAAAATATCCTGCAGATAACAGACTAAAACAGCTTACCTTCTCGCGCATAAAAAAAAAATTATGAACCTTTTTCGGGTGTAAAATCCTATCACGTGTCAAATCACATTAATGCTTCGTTTACTTAGCATGTGGTGGAAAACTAGAAGCAAACACCCAAAAAAAAACCACACAATTATATTAGTTATGCAAAATGAATCGAAAAAATATCCACCGGACTTTATCAGCTATAACGATATCGCTCAAAACAACACAAATTTGGCACAGATCACGGCCATGACCACGACTTGTCTGGATTTTAGGAAATGCAAAGCGATATGTATGAATTGTGTATGGAGGGTATTTACTAGGAAATCAAGAGGAAAACACCGGCAAGAATGACGGCTTTGTCATTATCCCTTTTACTAACTGGACAAAAAAATAAAGTATGGTTCTGCAGCAACAACAATAACACCACCACATATTATTATTATCATTATTATTATAGATGATCTGGTACTTAAGAAACACGGGTACGGTAGACAAGGAAATAAAGTGTTTCCCCTAACCGACAAAATGTCATTAAAATCGTTCACCCTCCGTGCTTATCCCGGCGTAGACTGGCTGACGGGGAGGTCGATATGCGCCGGACTGTAACACGGCCGCCTGTCACTTAACACCACCGGCGTCTCGGCAGAAGCACGGCTCGGGGGGTAACTTTTACCCACTTCTGCAGGACTAATGTGGAGCGATTCCGTGGGCGCCACGTTACCGCCGACGACGCCGCCGCCGCCTCGCAGGTGAGACGCGACCACGGCAAAGAAAAAAAGTTAGACCCCGAACTACCTGAGCACCGGCGACCGCCGCTACTTCACATAACCACCAAGAAATTCGAATAAAACTGGACAGCTTGTAAAAATGGCTATATTTACAGAAAACCAGCGGTACCGCGCGGGGTAACTCGCCCGAGTCGGCTGTCCGAGACGGGCAGCTAGCGGGCTAGCCGTTTGCTAGCGACCTGACGAGCCGCGTCGGGCTAAGAGGAAAGGCTCGCAAAGTACCCACCTGAACCGGCGTACGGGTTATCCGACTCGGCTGCCCTCGAAGGACGGGTTCCGCCACTGCCCCTTCTTATTATTCGACGGAAAGTGGCGGTTTCTAACAGGAATTTTTGCCCTGAGTCGTTTTCTTACTTCCGGATAAACGCCGCCATCTTGAATGAGTGAGGCGACACTTCCGCCGGCGCTCTGGCCTCCGGCCGGGGAGGGCGGAAGGGGGTCGTGCGTGTCCTACACGATCATGGCCGCAAGAGGGGGGGGTCAGACACCTGCGGCACCATCATGGCCGTACGAGGGCTCACGGATACCACGAAGGGCCTGCACAATCGTGCGCTGCATGGCCGTAATTATAATATATACTGGGGAGAAACGCCCCCCCCCCAATATTCAGATGTGCTCACAATGTCCCCCCAATATATTTTATAATTACGCCCTTGCACCCCCCCCTCCAATGTTGACTCCATTGCTACAACCTTGGTGAAGAAGAGGCACTGCATAAATTACGATTTTCGGTTGACGTTGACATATCTGTGCATGATGTCCTCCAAAGAAGCCTGTGATCGAATGACATGTGACTAGTAATTTTGTTTATCTGTAGTATCATTTTTTTTGTTTTCATTCAGTTGACGTGTAGGCATTGTGAGTACAAAAACTTGCTAATTAAAACATGGAGCTGGAGACCATTGTACCCTTGTAAGGCTGGATTGCAGCGCCTTATTGTATACAAAACAGTATTAAGTAAATGTCTCTATAAATCATAGAACAATAGAAAGGAAAGTAAGTTCACCGTATCCGTTTTTATTTTTTTTTATGTAGAAGTGCTAATAATAATGTAGAGAGGCTGTACTAAGTACCGTAGCGCTTTGACCTAATAGGACGGCTAACCAAGATTAAGATTCAGTACCAAGATTAAAAACGTCATTCAATGGATTCTTCAGTTTACGTTTTGCCGCTTTACAAGCCTATTTTCGGTTGTGGTTAAAAAAGTTAGCCTTGTACGAACGACTACTATTTCACAATTACAAATGATTCTTACTGCATGCATGGTATATCTTTTATAAGCTACTATATGCCGTGTTTTTTTTTGTAAAAAAAATAAATAAATAAGAGAACTCTCAAAAGTGAAAACGACAGTGAAAATATCATTTGCTTTAGTTTTGCAAGCTGTTACCTACGTGATAAAAGAAGCGGAGTTATTCTGCAACCAAAATGAAGATAAGTATCTTTTGGTAGGCAATCTGAGTCATATGGTCATATTTTTACTCAGTGCATGGATACGTCAGAGATTTTCCCAGCCATTCAGTTTAATAGCAACTGTCCAAGTTTAAATTTAGAATATTTAAAACCCTAAAACCTACTTCAAAACACTATTTTATAATACAAATGATCCTTTACATTCTGTCCATAGATCGACGACTTTTAATATTAGTCATACTTCCTCATAACTTCATCAGTTTCGTTCTCTCAGTAGTTAATCATGTGTGTTGTAGGTCTGCCCGGTGTATGATTAGTAAAGTGTTATTTTAGTTTGAGAGGTTTTGCTCATTAATTGGGTTAATAGATAGACAAGAAAGTGAACACAAAAAAGGATACCCATAGTCTCTCGTAAAACTGGTGGTAAATGCCCTTTAAAAATAACTGCCTCAGGCTCCTATGATGTACTTGTATTTTTAGGCTAAAGGTAATGTCATAATTACTCTACATCTGGCTCAGTTACACTGTTTGAGAGTATGGCTGAAGAAGAGCTTAAGAAAAGTCAGGCGAGTTACCGGAGCAGAAATGCTCGTAGGTGGCGCATTGTATTTGACTGCCTGTGTACTCATCTGATCTTGGATGAAGGCCAGCTGTTTCCAGTAAAGTAGTCCTTCCTGGTATGATAGTGCTTATGTACCAAACAATACATTCCAATGTCAGGAATATTTTGTAAGATAAAATACAGTAATAATAAAACCATTTTCTTAGCCCTAGAGGTAGTCGACGTTATCCTGAAACGTGGGGCTTTAGATACCCGGCTTACCATGGCTCACAACAAAACTGCAAGGCCCTGGTTCACCAAGCGCTGGCCTACACAGTATCTGTACACTATGTAACTACAGCTGATAGTTATGCAGGATGGGTTATCATAACAAGGGAACTGACTCCATTAAAGAAATTAGTAAACACTGGGATAACCATGACCAGAGTGATTTTAAAAAGACCCAATGATAAGATATATTCTGCTTAAATTAAACTATGTCTTGTAATTAAAACCTTCTTGCCTTTTCTGCTTCGGTATGCTTTTGATAAACAGTTGAGTTCAGTGTTGACTGAAGTTCAGCACAATGACGGAAGTTTTACCAAAGATCTGCTGTGTGTAGAGACCAACTGTGTAAACTGAACATTACTTAAGGGAAGAAACGGTTTTGAAATTGTCTGTTAAAGTGTATCTTCAAAATCTACAGATGCCTTATTCCACCATTTACAGTTTTCGCTGATATTACAAGGGAAACCTTACACTTATTACACTTTTTAAATGGCTTGAAATTCCCCAGACATATGTAAATAAAACAAGCACTATATGTGTTACCCTACCTGGCTAACTGTTCATTACAAAAATAGATTACCTGATATTTAAGACACTATTACATATGTAAAATTTGAATTTGTATATTTAATTTTTCTTAAATATCGATATTCCTGTTGGTACAAAATGGAGATCTGGGATATTAGCAAACGGCTGTACTACCCTTACTTTGTATGCTCGTATCTGGATTCCTGTCTGGTTGTCTTCCAGTTTTTTTTCATCTTTTTTGAAGTTTGCTTCCAAGGTTCCTGTTGCCGATTCCCTACTGCTGCTTCTGTTCCTTTAAAAATTCATGTTTGTTTAAATTCTACTTTATCTTCGACCTCTGACTAGAACGATCCTTAAACCCGTGCTCCACAGTTTGTTTTAATTTTGAAAGAATTTCAAAAATCAAAATTCTTAAGATACCTTTCCATAGATCAGTTTTTAATAACTAATTACTGGCTCTGGGTCACAGAGATCAGGAGCCAATCGTGGAAGCGGCTGCTGGCCATCACACCTTCAGATGTCAGTATAGGCTTATAACCACATGATGAAAACGTGTAAAACCGCAACCTGTATGGCTGTAGCTTAACCCGACAAGAAACCTCAGTTTACTCCCTCAATTTTTGTAGTTATACTCATGCTCAATTGTCTACTTCGCTGACCAGTTTTAACGCCTTATGCCTTACATATTTAAAAATTATTGAAACAAAGCGCGTTGTGTATCACGTGTTACATGAAAATAAGAAGCGAATGGTTTTCATATGGCACCGTCTACTGGCTAAAATGTGTAAAAGCAAAATTGCGAAAACGCTACTTTATCGTAAACGAGAAAAAGACTCCCCACCCCCGTCCGAGACTAGCTGTTGCATGGAAGGACTTGGGTTCAATCATATGTGATTACTTGAAGGACGTGTTAGCTTTCTGCTTTTTTTTCTAATTGGCATTAAGATGAAATAATACGTAGACCTATATATTTCGTTAACATATTGCATAAAATCGTTAGTTTGCTGTTGTATCGATACTAGACTTTGCTCCGGAAAATTTAACTACACCGTCAGAAAAAAGTACCTTTTGGGGTACAGTTACTTGTCACTGGGGCTGTAGCTTCAAAGATCTGCCAGTTGCACCGTAGATGTAGTAAATATACCCTTCAGTCTAATGTAAGGTACAGAAATCGACTCTGAGGAACATTTTTGTACCTTTGGGGTATTCATGTTGTTTATACCTTGGGGAACAAAACTGTGCCAGGTTCGTAGCCTTTTTTTCTCACAGTGCAGAATAGATGGTAAAGGTTCAATAAAATCGTTCTTTTATGGCTGACTTCGCGGGCATAAAGTTAAAGCAATGCAGACCTACATGAAAAACACATCGCACGACGGTAATGCAAATTTGCCGCAAAACTGTCATATGTACAACCATAAAATAGGCTGCAGTGTCTGGTTCACATTTTACCAGTTAATCTCTCTGTTTTTTCACAAGTCTCTCTGCTATGTTCAATTACCTTCCCACTACCAGAGAAGCTTCAGGGTTCGTTATCTGCTGCAAAAGGCACTGAGCTGCCCTCGGACAGAAAGGCACGCGTCTGATGGACGCAGTTTGTACTTTCTGTAACCTTTCTGTAACTTTTATGCAACTTTACTGTAACCTTTCAGCAGATACGTAATTTCACATAAAGACACTGATGTACCTCAGAACATACAGAACTATTTATATAATTTAGATAATTCAAAAGATTTCACTTAACTTAAAATTTGTAATTTTATGTAAGTTAGATTTGTTTTTCTAAATATGTATGGGCTACAATAAAATTGTTTGGAGGCCTGAATAGGCCACTCTTTGGGTCTAGTTTAGTCTGAGTTACGTGGGCCTAAATATGATCTTGAAGATGCAGTAAGTTAATATGTCGCTATGTTGTACTATCACTTTTAAGCAATACAAATTAAACTGAAAAGTGCGATCAAAAACTTATTTTTGTTTGATACCAGTATTGTAGCCTACATATCGCGTAGTTAAATAGTAGGCTTTTGAAATTTGCAGTTGTACGCTTATGAAGCTTACAAATGCATCAAAATAGCTCATCACTATAAGTTACATTCTTACTTATTCATTTGTAATGTCCCCTTGAAAATGCATTAAAATATCAAGTTATTCGTCTTACCAGGTCTTAACCCTAGCCGTCTAGCTAATAAGTTAACTGTTAGGCAGCAATACGGTAAGTGAAAGAAGTTAAAATGCAACAAGACGGGTTAGAAAAGAAAGCCGTCGTGTAGGAATGTTTGGTAAGAGCAATGAAATTATGAAATTATTATGAAATTATAATGATTCAATTCAATTCAATTTTATTTTTAAAGCACTTTTAACAACAGTCATTGTCACAAAGCACTTTACATATAAGTGGCCTGAACCCCCACCAAGCAAGCCTGAGGCGACAGCGGCAAGGAAAAACTCCCTCTAGCAGGAAGACACCTTGAGAGGAAGCTAAACTCGGATGGGGACTCCATCCTCCTCTGGGCGATCATTATAAGGCTGATGGGGAAAACATTATTTTAGCACGAAGCTGACCTTTTATTAAATTGTTTATTTTGGATTGTGTACTACATTTTGGGGCATTAAGAAGAAAAGGTTCCACCACGGAGCTGGGCTTCCACTGCCTTAGTTCTCTTATTTTTAAAACAGAAATTCAAAGGCCATAGCATAGTACTTTTCAAAGATACAGCACTCGTGTAAACATCATCTGTAATTGTGATACAGTAGGCCGTTCGTACAGTATGCCACTATCATACCGAAACGTTATCTGAGGTCTGGTCAGTCGGCTGTGTTTCTCAGCCCCTAGGGGGCACTGTAACACTTGCCAGGTCACTATCCATAATTTTTTTAATGTAAATTCAGCCGTTATTAAGGAACCTAACTACAGAGGAGCACATATATGGAGAAAATGCCAGTGTTGGTTTTTATCTGTGTAGCAGTTTTAGTCACGCCATTTATCTAAGTTGGAGTCAGTGGAAATTATTATAATTAGGCTATCGCTGTTGGTTCTATAGCCCACGAGTACTGCCGCTGCTGCTACAACTGAAAGAAGTGCTTATAATAAAAATGATAATTATTATTGTATTGATTTCTTTATTACTGAGTCGAGGGTATGTTTGTGAAAGGATAAATGATGAAGACCTTTACCTTTTATTGATTAGTGTATTCGGCGTTTTACAGTTCAGTGACTTTAGATAATGAGCCAAGCGAGACATATGTAGAATATTTAGTATTAAAATGTTTCACCCTTGCTACAAGTCTGCAAAAGCCCCAACAGTTCTCACCTGGTCTGTATCTAACATCGCTTTCATTTTCTTAAGCCAGAAGTGTGGATAGACGATGGGCGAGTTCTTCCTGTCTTTCCATTCAGTCTAATTCTATTCGAAATGAACCTAATAAACATAAAAGGCATCGAGTTTCTCCCTGTCTAAAATGAAACAGACAACCGCCACAGGAATAACAATAATCACCGCGGTTAAAGTTAATTCCCCCAAATTTCTACATTAGTTCGTGAATACTGTATATATACGGATTTATGAAAGTCGGCAATAACTATGAAGTAGAGATGGGTAAGTTTTACAGACGTTTTGCAATTTGCTCAGCTTGTTTGCAAACAGCAGTAGCACACATGCGTACTTCTGCACTGACAACTTGGAGCTTTTGCGCTTTCGGAAAACCTTTGAAGTGATTGTAAAAATCGAGTAGGGGTTCCGAGTCAAGTAACTTACATCACATAAGCTTGCGCGCTACTGTTCAAGAGATCGATAGATTCTATCGCTATTTTCCGCCACCTCCTTAAAACACTGAAAAGCAAAGCGGTTATGACCCTTTAAACTCTATTCCAGCTTTTATGGTGAATAAGGGGACGGCGTGAAAAGATATCGGTAGACTGATTGATCGTACCCGCCAAAGTGTGTGGGAGTGAATACTGAAAGGCTCACTAGCACTACGCGAGGGAGGCGGACCCCGTGACCCGCACCGAGGGAAGCCCCTGCCTGCACACACATGAGGAACTCGGCTCAGGGCCACGCAGTCCTCTGGGGACCCCAGAATATGCAAGATGGCTGCTCACTCTTTGCCCCAACGTAATAAATGAGCAAGGGGGGTTATCCTACCCTGCACATTACTCAAAAATACAACAAAAAGGACTTTCATTTTGCCAGTAGCATTTTAGAAGTGGCACTCCCTGCTTTAAAGAGCCCAGGCTTGAGTATAGCAACACCCCGCTGGCCTCCTCATGGCAAAGGCCCTGTCTGTGTTGTGAGGATTTCATATCTCGCCCTGTGTCTCCTGGTGCACTGGGTATTAATTACAGGCTTTGTCTGTCGGCTCATCGCTGCTCAGTAATTGGAAACCCCCGAAAAGGAGCGTCACACTCTAGATGAGAACTAATTAGAGCTGTCGAAAATCCAGTGGAAATCGCTCCTGTCGCTGTCAAAAAGAAAAAAAAATCTCCATACCATAAAGTTTTCTTGACAGGTCCTCAGAGTTGTCCCGGGGTATGTTACTCTTGGCCTTATTCTCAGTTTGTCACAAACCACCCAAAGTCTTCTCCTAGAGGGTATAGAAGCCAAGGATGGAGGGGTTAATCCAAAAAAAACGGAGCAGTATAAGCTGATAAGGGAACACTTAGCTACGAAATATCACGCTCCTGTTCATGTTTGTATATGGTTTGCATGATGGTGATGCTAAGTTGACAGTTTCTTTATAAATGAAATTTCTATCGATCGTCGACTTCTAAAAGTCAATTTGTGGCCTAAATCAAATTGCAATTTGCAGCAGAAATCTTGTAGGAAAACAATTAATTTTGCTCTAGCATTTGCTGAACCTTATTTTGCTGTGCACACACTACCGTTACTTACATCACCAGTTATAATGATGAATTATTTTCATTGTTCGTTCATTTATCCCAAAGCGGCTTATTCGAGTCTGGAGGACGGCCAAGCCCCAGTCTAGTTTGGCTTTCATGGAGGTGATAAGGAGTGAATTCTGATTTCCTGGCACCAACTCCACCAAAATGTTTTAATTTATTGATTTTTACTCTTTAAGCTTCTCATTCCGTCTTTGTCTTGATGACAGATTTCCACGGTGTAGGGGGGACAGTGGCGCAGTGGGTACTGTAGCCCTCACACCACCAAAGCTGGGACTCTCATTTCCATTAAAGTCTCTGCAATTCTTGAGTCTGCATGTTCTCCTCAAGACATGCAGGTAGGCGAACTAGCTTCTGTAAATTCGCCACATTGTGGGTGTGTGCGACCCTTGTGAGGGACTTGTACCAAATCCAGGGTCCAGGACTGGCCATCTGCCATACCAGTTATTTCTCAATCAGTGTTTGGGTAGGCAAAATTCATCGTTCGGCAGCAGTTAAATGGGACCCTCCCCAACTCAAGAAAATGCATTGTGGGCAGTGGGGGACTCCCAATGTCCAGGTTCGATTTTTAATCACAGTCCAGCCCTGTTAGAGTCTCTCCTACACTGCCAGAAGTACAAATTTGTACCTTTGAGGGTACAATTACTTGTCACTGGGGCTGTACCCTCAAGGGTCTGCCAATTGTACCCTAGCTTTAGGTAAATGTACCTTTCAGTCTAATTTAAGGAACAGAAATGGAGGAACATTTTTGTACCACTGAGGTATTAATGTTGTTTGTACCCTGGGGAACAAAACTGTACCAGTGCTATACCCTTTTCTCTGACAGTGTACCTTATGGCCTGAGCCTCCAGGGATATACTGTAGGATCACCATGGCACTGCACCGGAAGACCAGTTGTGGATGTTGGATTGATGAATGGGTTGATGGAGGGATTGATTTCTGCTTTTTTTTAACAAGGACACTTGTTGCTTGGGCTAAAAAAAACAGTCAATGTTAAATAAAGAAGCAATGTGTCGTAAGTGGGATTTTGAAGGACAGGCACTTAAAATCCCCCTGTACATTTCCTACAGACCCGTGTCTGTAACAATGCCTCATGGCAGAGGACACACAGTGCTGCGGACTGCCATCTTGCATGATGCTCCCCACACTGTAATTGCAGGCATGCTTATCCCAATATCTTACCTGTCAGCCTGATAAGCTTAACCAAGAGCCACAAGGATTAAAATGGCAGCGGCAGGTGCATTCTATGTCTGTCCGTGGTTTTCTAACAGCAGGCATAGCAGAGGAATGGCTAGACGTCTGTGCTGTTACATCGCTATGGGCTCACGGTCAATCCGTTGAGGCATCATTAAAAGGATGTTTGAATACCTGATTTTTCAATACATTTAAACACTGGAAAGTAGATTTAATTATGAATGCAGGCAATACTGTCTTATATCGCTGATAATCTCAAGGTAGCTTATATTCTTTTCCATCCATTCAACTATTTTCAGTAAAAGGTTGTGGCATCTATAGTCTTTATATTTCCATTATTAGAGTGGAAACTGCTTATAGTGATCATGTCTGTCTGGGCAAAATTGATCACTATAAGCGGATAATCATTATAACCGATTTTTTCTTTTTCTTTATGTCTCAGCCAGATTACCATCTAATTGAAATGTGTATATTTATTACATGACTAAGGTAATAAACCGGACGGTGTTGCTATTTACTGAATTTTAATCGACTCTAAAATAACGGTACAGCTGTTTCAAACGCTTTTCAAATTACAGTACTGTACAAATTAAATTACTGAACTGTGTATAATTCAAATACCCTATAATACAGTACAGTACTATACATGAAATATAGCTTATTGTAGTTTCGCTGCTGCATCTCGTTGGCTCGGGTTTGGCGGTTTATGATAAGCTTTGATGAGTCTATATTTTGTCGTTGGGGGAAAAGGGCTTCTTTTTCCCGTCCTGTTTTCTGTGCACGCAGCATTAGCTTCAGGTAGCTAGCCAGAACAAGATGGGTTACTGCAAGTCAAAGTAGGCAAAAAAAAAACAAGTTACTGCAATTAAAATTTTATACATATGTTGTCATGTAGAAAAAGACCTAAAATCAACACTGTAAGTGGACTACTTGATTATTATGAGCAAATTATTTAAACTTTATGTATTTGTACAGGAATGATTCTGTCCCAAGCTTTTTGATCCATATAAGCAGTTGATCACTATAATCACGATCACTATAAGGGGTTTCCACTATACTGTGCTGTTGATCTTTGGTGAACTGCAAGGCTAAATCAGCAGAGCCCCTAAAAGACTGAAATGTATCTTGCAGACAATGTACAGTGAATAAGTCTTTTAAAGCATGTTGAAGCGAAGGATCTTGGATAGATGATGTGAAAACAGCAAGAAAGCACTAAAAGATCGCTCCTGTATTTTTTTAAAGAAAAATCACAGGAATGAAACAAGCAAATGCAACAATACACCCCCCCCCCGATTCCCACTGCTCATCCCCTCCACCCAGCCCAGAAACCAGCTTGTCAGCGCCCCAGAGCAGATGCCATAACCCCTCTCAATGAACCCCTTCGGCCTGCTGTACTGGGACGCTATTTGGTTCCCATTCCTGCTCTTTTGGTACTTTGAACTCTGAATACCCCAGCACTAGAAAAGTTATGCTCGGCACCCTACAGCTGGCAGACATCATCTCTCCCCCCTGCAAGAGAAATCGATAGCTGGGTGGATGGGACTGTTGCTGTATACTGCGAGAGGGGACCGGAGGAGGCTCATTGTCATGAGTCATTCTTAACTGGCGAATGCATTTCATGTCTTAGCCAAATGTTTTTTCTTTTGGCCTCTTAGGACGAACATGGCCCACAGCTTTACACAAACCAATTGTTTAAATCGCAAAGGCTCTAAATATCTTAGCTTTTATAATAAAGATGAAAAAATAGGCCAGGGAATAACATCCACATTTCTGAACCTTGCCGCAAAATCAGATTAATTATTATAAATCGACCAGTATCAGGAGGCTGCTATGTCAACTGTTTATTAGATATAAGATGGTTACGTAACAGAAATTGTTACTCTTAAATTATGAGGAATTCTAGCAACAGATGCAGCCCAGATGTACAATAGCATTGCTTATCCAAATGAATGAAGCAAATCTTTATATTGATCATTGTTTTCCAGTAATGGATTGTTTGTTGTATGTATTTATCTGACTGCTGCCTTGGAGTACAATGGCATCGCTTGTGGTCTGATGACTGCAGCTCAGTCACATGACTACATATGTTTTGGTCCCTCAGCAGCTCAAGAATCTCGTGCCTAGCCGGTTAGCCAGGTGGCACATCGCTGAAGCAGCAGACCCTTACTGCTTGCTGGCTTTGCAGTGCTGATTTTTGCAGTGGCTGCACTGCATATGTTCTACCTCGGCAGAGCCTATGCTTTCATGATGGCTTCCTGGATTGACGTTATGGTCTCCATATGGTTTGTCAAATGGACAAGGTGACGGCAGCTCTTCCTCCTTTTCCATCTCTTTCTTCGCCCCCTGATGTGGCCTGTGTACCACCCAGCGTAACGAATTAAGACAATTTGCTGGCACCCCGTAGCAATCAGTCAACCTGCCCGATTTGGCTGACAGGGGTGAGAGTGACAGGGGTGAGAGTGACAGGGGTGAGAGTTATAGTGAACGTGTGTGATTGTGAGGTTTGTGGTATCGGCAGCGACCCATAACTGTCACACCACACAACTGCAGCTCCTCATCCACCGGCATGATCTTCGCGGCTCTTGGGATCATCTCCTGCGACGAGCTCCCTCACTACCTGCCTTACTGTGTAGATGTTATGGTAACACTTTCAATGAATGATACGTCTATAAGGATCTATGAACACATTATTAACACACTATAATGTATTCATGAAGCATTATAAACATGGCTGTAAATATTTATAAAAAGACGTAACACATTATAGCCATATTTATTATGCATTATGAATACATTATGAAGCTCTGATCTATAATGCACTATAGATTCCTTCATAATGCAGTATAAAGTATCTATAATTCTAATACCGACCATTATAATGCCATATGAAGGTATCTATAGTGCATTATAGATGAGAGCTTCATCGAAGCTTATGAAGTGTTATAATCAATGATCTATGATGTCTTATGACTGTCAATAGAAGATGCTGTAATGCTTTATTGATTCTTATGCTGACCACTGTAATACATTTATAAAGGCATCTATAATGCATGACAAATGACCACCTTCTGTAAAGTATTACTGGTGTTATCATAGCTCATGCGCTGGCTGCTTGCCTTTTGATCTGCATTATTAATCAACAGGAAAAAATGCAATTTCACCACATAGTGTCAGTTCCGAAGATTAAAGCATCACATTTCTGTCACTCCCCGCTGTCTCCTGAGCTCCCTTTGGGGCATCCCTCTCGAATCTCAAAATAAATATTCTGTGAACATTCATTTTCTAGCTTTACTCACAATGACGAACGTGAAATATTACATAAGCACTATCACCACACACCTTCTTTGATCAGTTATATACTCAAGTGCCGTAAGGCTCCTAGTAACCCAGAAATGTGACGGAAATGAGTGTCACAGTTACTTTACCTCTGCGGCTGATAAAACGTTTCCATGGGGAAATATGGTGTCAAGATCCATCATGCTTTCTGGCTCAGTGTACCCTTTGTGTTTATGTCTTTGTGGGGGCAAGTTCTCTCCTTATGGATTCCCATGCTGTCCCGAAGGTCTGGGCACCTGTGCACCTCAATCAGAGCCTGAACACAAGATTAGTCTGATTTCCAGAGATGGACTTTTCAGGTCCAGAAAGTATAAATTCAGACCAAGACTTTGTTTCTGCCAACCAGTTGAGTATGAAGAGTCACAGTGACAGAGTACTCAAGTGGTCGGTTCAAACAACATCTGGAATTGCACTTTCTGGACCACCTTTGCTGGTCTCTCACCCTTTGGACCTGCTCCGGATGATCTTTCTGCTGGAAACTATGCAGACCTGCTCTTATCCTTTTAATAGCAGGACACATGTACTGGAGCCATCTGGTCTTGGCATCAGGATTATTCATTTCACCTGGACTGGGGATATTTTCTGTCAGAATAGCACTGGAGACGCAACAATGTCTGAACCTCGGCCAGTAACTTCACCGCTAAAGCTGACTGTTCATTTGCTCTCCGCTCCTCTCTTCATGCAAAGTGGTCTTCATTGTCCCCAGGGGGCTTGTTCAGCCTACTTAATTCATTACAAGCATTACTTAGAGAGCCAACAGGCTATCCCAGAATCCCAGAGTTATGCTGAGGATGGATCAACTTAATAGATCTATCCCAGATCAGAAACTAGCACAGAAGTCCTATTTTAATCATGTGCCTGGAACTGAACTGGTCTTATTTTCACATATCTGCATTTATGTACATAATGAAAAAGCCACAGTTCTTGAGTCACATGATGCCATATAGCTGAAGAGATGCAAAGACCTGGGTTCTTTGATTTGTCCATCTGTTTACCTTCAAGCAAAGCTGAAACACCTGCTTTATCATGGCCTACCAGCGCTCAAGGGTTGAGCTCCCCGCTGAGCTCCCCGCTGAGCGATGGATCATCGATAAAAAAAATTAGGAAACACATTCAGGAAGACGCTCGATGGTTTGACAGTTTGGCAGCTTAAGACAGCTCACAAAGGGTAGGTGACTCTGAGCTCCACTGACAAGCTTGCAGATCTTCTAAGGGAAATTTAAGAAGGCAGTAAAAATCTGTCAGTAAAAATGTATTCCAAGAGAGGCAAACTTCCACTGATGCTCTGTGCTCCACTCCGAGTGGCCGGCTAACTTGCTTTATGGAGGCTAACTGATCAGCACATTAGTGATGTGGGGGATTTGGTGAAGAGGTCTGACCACCTCATTAGCTGCAACAGGACAACGACCATCTCTGACATAAAGCTGAACATAAAAAGAACTAAATGAATTAACGGAGAGGGCAGAGAGGGTCATAATCCTGTCAAGTTTTCCACTGAACTGTGTAACGTCGAATGCGACCACTCGGCACTAAAGTCTAAGCTTGCATCAGTCAAACACTGTTGATCTTAAAATATGCACAGTGTGAATTGGGACTTTGCCATCTTGCTCGTTTGACTTCCTCTGCAGGCCCCTGGAGAATGGGCTCCCCCTTTCAGTCTGGTTCTTCCCAAGGTTTCTTCCTTCTAGGGAGTTTTTCCTTGACACTGTTGCCTCTGGCTTGCTCACTGGGGGCTTAGGGTGGGGGTAATATAAAGTATTTTGAGAAAAGGAAAAAAAAAACGTTACCTGACACCCAAGTCTGGAACTTGCAAAGTGCCATAAGTAGGTAGCAAGATGAAGAGTGACCTACTGTATTTCCCAACTATGTTTACTTGTTTATTTGTTGGCAGTGTGCCAAACTGTCAATCCATGAGAGGATTCCAGGCTTTATGTTTTAATATGTATGTTTTTCTTTAAATCTGGACTTTTTCATTTCAAGAGATACTTGGAACAAAGCAATTCCTCAAATGAGAACTACTCGGGGCCATTTGTGTGGAGGGGTTGATCATTACTTTAGGCAATCCATACATTGACCTATGGAAAAAAAAACCTTTAAGGTTAGTAGCAATTAAAACAAATGCCCTGGATGGTTCTGTACCTTAAGAAATTCTAGATTGAATTTGTTCACAGGAAACAAATCTAATGATTTAATGGACACAGCACATTCAACAAATTCAAAATAGAGTCAAGTTGATGCATCCTAATTTAGCCAGAAAGCACGGGGACCCAGTGCTCTGATTAACAAAGACGTCCCGCTAAGTAGCTCTAAAATGGCTTGACCCCAGAGGCAGATTTGTTTTAATACAAGGACGAAAATACTCTGAACAATGGACCCTACTGAGCATTCATGAACCAAACTTTGATAATCATTTATTTATGCAGTCTGAAGACTTTTATTTAACTGATGTCTTGAGGCAGAAACATCCGCAGGACAGATATTACTCCTTTTACTCTCACCCACACGACGCACATAGCTGCATTGATTGATCTTTGCTGTTCACTCAGCTCTTTCATAGAGAATTATATGTTGAATATCTCCCCAGATTGCCTAGTGTTCATTCCACCCTGGTGCTCTCATTATTAATCACAAACAAAACAAGTGGGGCCTACAGTTGGAGAGTCAATCCTACACTCCTTAAGGGACCTGAATCGCGTACATTCTGTCAGCCATCTGAAATATGATTGAGTGTAAACGCAGACCGCGACAGGGGCCGTGAGCAGATACAAATATCTTCAGATGCGCAAAAAAAAAAGAAACTCCACGAGGGGAGACAAAATGGGAGCTTAGATGGTCACAATAGACAAGAATAAAAGAAAGAGAAAAACTCAGGGGCCTCTATGCCCACAACAAACAAGAGTTTCAATACTAAACAGAGGATACCGGTTGGTTTAAGTTGTCATCTCCATGAGACACAGGTGATTTTCTTAATGCAGTCATCCTTGCTTACAACACAATGACATCACATTCTAAGGATTCCCGCAAGATTCCCGGAACCCCTGTCTCGCTAATGCCACCTGCTGCTCGTGCATGGTATGACACATGTGTCAAACATCAAATTAATATTTTTACGTTTATTAACCATCCCTACTTTTTGGGAGGCATTGACGGTGTACCAGTGGGGCTAAGTGTTTGGCTCAGCAATTGATGAGTCAAAATACTCATGAATCTGAAAATTTAGTCCTTGAAAAAACAAAGAACTAAAGGTATGCACGGGGATTTCGTCAACGTGATATTGAAATATGACATGCCAAGCAATTGCTCAGCAGAAAGGACTATTATTGGATGGAAACAATGCTAATACAAAAGAAACATTTGGCATTACATCTAAAAGCTTACCAAGGAAGTCATTTAGTCAATCCCGAGGTGACAAAAGCTTCTCTTGGGGATTTATGGAGAATTTAAAGCTCTCGTTGTTCCATTTCAAATTGATATACTTGAATAAGCCAGGAGGACAAGGGTTCCCAGGTACTTTCTGTTTTATCCACTAGAAAGGGAAAGATCCCTTACAGTATGCCTCTGACAGGCCAATCTCACTTCTTAACATTGACTATAAATTAGTCACTAAAATGAATAATGCTGTGAGGAATGGTTGAAACACCTACAACAACTCAGTCTGTGCTATGCTGGATCAGGACATGTGTACCGATTGTCTGACCTTGGGGTGACAAACCATCTCAATAGACCCTGGTCAAAGTTTCTGTTTTTTTTTCTCAATGTGACACAGAAACAATTTGCCGCCAACATCACCGATGGGACCTCCTCTCGGCCCGTAGTGTCGATCGAACCAGTTGCTGGGGGACACTTAGGTCTTCCCCTGTGACCCATCAATCTCCATTTGGAGGTCACCTTCCTGGATGACCAGCCCTTGAGGAAATGATCGGGCAAACGGCTCCAATAAAACTGTGAGTTGGTGAGATTTGCCAAGAAACCCCCCAGAGGCTCATGATCTCAACCCCCTCTGACCCCACACACTTGAACATATATGGTGATGTTAGCATTACTTGTCTATATCCTGCAAAAGAGCATAAACTCTAGGCTTGGAGCCTCCTCTGTTTGTCCCCGTGTTGCGTTCTGCCATGCTGTGCTACCGCAACGGAACGCCCTGACACAGCAGCAGTGGATAACGTATCACCTGAATATGGAAACTTCCAGCTGCTTGCATTAATCCAAGCAGCTTTCACTTCTTCCACTCCAAACCTGGGACTACTCCTGCAAATTGCTCCCCAGTTCACCATTTCCTCAAAGCCGAATTTATCCATTGTCTCTTCCCTAATCTTTAAGGCTCATTTACAACATATTGATGAAGCCCTCAAAACAGTTATCTTGCGTCTATTAACCTTGCCCATGGCTTCTGAATTTTTCTTTATAGAAATAGTAAACGATCATGACAATCTGGACAGTGATTTGTACACAAAGGTGGAAAAATGTGATTTCCCTATTAGGGAAGTACCTTTGCTCAGTTAAGTACTAAGCTTGCAAGTATCTGTGGGTCCTCGCTGGCAGGGTGATCCTTAAAGGCCAATCACAGAAACATCGAAAGAATTTGGAACTGCTTGCTATAAAGTAGCATCAGAAGAGTGGAGACACTGGCTGAGAGGAGCTGCCCATCCATGCTTAATTCTCACCACTGAAATACTGAATACATTTTGGGACAAAAAGAGGCTTAAGCTCAGGTCAGCTTGGTAAGAATTAGCTTTCAACTATTTCCAGTTCAGAATTCAGCATCTAAAATTAAAAAGGCAGGTTTTCTTTCACGGATGTACAAACTTCCACTGACCTTGGTAATTTTTAGTCTGTTTCCTCCATATTGGGGACAGAAACGATGATGTCATCGTAACCCTGTCCTCTTTATACTCATCATTGAACCATTAACTGAGGCTTTCAGAACCAAGCGTAACACAGGGCTTTGAGGCTGGCCCTGAGATACCTGACATACACATCACTTATAGCACTTATAGCAGGACAATGATCTTATTGCTAAATACAAAATACTTCCTTTAGAAACTATTGGATTTATAACAGTTATATAGCTCTTTCTCTGGATATTAGGTCTAAATTCTCTCTTTTTGACTGTAAAACTGCAGATAATATATTCCCTTCCAAATGCTCACCTCCTGTCTTGTATTTGGGTGTATATGAAGAAACTAAAAAACCCTTTATAAATTCAGGCTAGTAGAACTCTTGTAATGAATGCACTGATGGATCCTTCATGCACTCAGTGTAATCAAATTGAACATCTTGCATAACCTTTTCTGTATATCCACAGACTATACATGTTTCATTGTCTTTTTCTCTCTCAGTGAACGAATCAAGACTCAATAGTTCTTTATTTTCAACACATCCATTTGCAGAAATTGTCATGATAGCACTGGGGAATCCCCATCGCCGTCTCAGCCATGCCCCTCCGAGGATTCCGATCGATAGGGCTTCCCCGAGGTTCCGCACCCTGTCGTCCAGTCTTTCTAGCTTTACCGGTTGCTCCCGTCTCGGACACTCCTCTCCCAGCTGTTCCTTGTTTCCCCCGGTTTCGGTACTCTATATCAGGCAACTCGGTTTTCTGATCTGTGCGAGACCTTCATGGTGTGCCCAGAGTTCGAGCGTTTTCTCCTGTGTCTGACTATCAGTGTCCTGACCTCTGGTACGTCTCCTAGATTTTGAGTTTCTGCCTGCCCCCTTCTGTACCGACGCCAATCGCCCGACCCCTGCCTGGAAACCCGACCTTGCTCTATGCTTCTGCCCCCTTCTGTACCGATGCCAATCGCCTGACCCCCCGCCTGGAGGGCCGACTACGGTTCTTGGTCCAGCCCCTGGTTACCTCCGACATCAATTTGGTGACACTTAATAAATGGCAATGCCTGCAGCAGATCCCCGTCAGTGTCCATCTTCTTGTCCACAAAACAGAAATACAGTTTCTCTTGAGCCCCAATGGTGCTACACATAAATACCAATACAATAAATTACACCCAAAATGCATACATTCATTTTCTGCAACTGCTTGTCCCATTCAGGGTCATGGGGGGTCCAGAACCGATCCTGGAGGCTACGGGAACAGGGCAGGGAACAACCCAGGGTAAGGCGCCAACCCATCACAGGGCACACTCACACACCAGTCACTCACACGTGCACACCTACTGTATGGGCAATTTGGGAACTCCAATGAACCTCAGCATGTTTTTGGACTGTGGGGAGACATCTGGAGAACCCAGAGAAACCTCCATAATGACTTGGGGAGAACGTGCAAACTCCAAACACATGGAGCCATGCGACTAGATCTATGGTCACAGAGATCCGTGCCTCACACGGCAACAGTACTAGCCACTGCACCACCATACCGCCCACAGCACAATACAATATAAATACAGTGTAGAAAACTGTTTGATTTTGTGCATGTGTGCAGTGTAGTGCAATTAAACAACATGCAAATGTAATTAAAAGGCAGAGAACAAAAAGGGAACCAGAGGTTTCTCATGGCGGTGTCAGCCAAGATTAACTCTGGACTATGATCAAGCAGAACTGTAACTATTTTAAGATGTATCATTATGCAGGCTATGGAGACACTTGATGGTCCTTCCCCATTCTGGTTTAATATTGAAAAGGAGTAAACTCCAACGGGGATCTCAATGGGATGAAGTTCAACTGGAACTGCAACAAATAACTGCTGGAGAACCTTGGGAATGAGAGTTTCCCCCCAAAATGTCCCTAGGGGGAAACAAGGCTTCTTCCAGTGATTTTTCATAATAAGAATTTCAGATTACAGCCCAAAAAAGGAGTCAGTTGTTTGAACATTGCAGTGAAGTTGGGTTTTTAAATCTCCCTTTACTGCTGAAACAGGAAAATCATTTATGTAATGACATTTTTTTCTGGCCATTTGTAACTACGAGACTTTATCAGGGTCAGTATCAGAGCCCAGTAGAACCGACCCTCTGTGACACACATGGAAACACTGTCATCTAGATCAGCCACTGTAGAAAGCCTGGGTCTAAGCTGTATAAGGCTCTTATATCGAGTCTGTCTGTGCTTGAGCCAGATAAGAACAAAATTAGCTGGGGGAGAAATTTGAGTGTAAGCATAGATAGGAAATTATAAGTATTATATTTGCTTAAAATTCCAGGTATAGACTAATAAAATCTAACTTTTTCCATCCAGATTGCAGGACTTCATTTCCCTCGTGTGCTCTGGATGTGGTGTGTTGAAGGAACTTTTTAAACTTTCTACTTAATCATGCTCTAAAGTCTAAATGTGACACCCCATCCGAAATTCATAGAATTATCATCCCAACGTATCCAGACCTCTGTCTCCTCCTGAGCAATTTTACTCACTCCAACCTTAAGCAGTGCCGTGCTGTAAAACTTACAAGCAGAGATATAATGACGGCTAAAAGTGTACTGCATTAAATGAAAGTCAGGCAACGTCACACCGGGAATGTGGATGTCTAAAATGAACATACTCCTAGAAAAGATCATATACAGTACAGGCTAAGAACTAAAATCAAAACTTTCTACAAAATCTGGCAACCTTGTATTGATCATAAGGATAGCACTTCTGTATGGAAGGTCAATGTTACATTTTATCCATCCATCCACCTTCTTACCCCTTATCATGATCATCTGGGTCACATGGGGGGTGGTCTGGAGAATAGGCCATATGGCAGGGGTATACCTTTGCTGGGGTGGCTGAGATCAGATGATAGCTGGCGTGCCCAAAAAGGTATGGTCAAGAGATCAACGTTACATTTTATATGTATAACAGAGCCGTTTGGTCTATAGAGGTACAAGAGGTAGTATCTCCTCTGTCTTTGAGATTATATTATGAAAGAATTAAATTTGAAATAACTCATTACTAAAATTTTATTGTCACTTAAAAACACATTTTCTCTTCTTTGGAAAAATTCACTATTATAATATTATGAAATGTGCGATCTTCTTACCTCCATTTCCTATGGCTCCTGCTGCCTCTGATGTATAAGTGAAATACCAAACATGCATGCGGTATCTGCTTAATTTTTTTCTGCTTTTGTTGAATGTGTCTGTCATTTATTTCTTTTCTCCTGTGCCTTGTCTTTCTTGTAGTGTGGGCTTTGTTTTGTCCTGTTTCCTTTTCACTCGAGCCAGTGGGTTATCGCCTGCGCTTGGCGCAGCTGGAGAACGGGCACAAAGGCGAGGCATCGATCAGGCGGGGAAGCGTAGTGGCGAGCGCTTGATAAGATAATCCCCCCACTGGGTTGGAGTCCTAGATTAAAGCCACAAAGGGGGCTGGGGGGGGGGGGTTGTGTGAGTTTGTGTGCCATAAATATGCTGTTCAGGATTCCGATGCACGTGCTGAGTTGGACTCATTAATTATCAATCATGATAATCTGGAATGGCCCATCAGTCTGCTTCAGTCCAATCTGCCATGCCCCAGAGGATTCTGGGATACTTCTTGCTGGGCTTCATAGTCAACTAATCACACCTCCTCATAACTACAGTTAGTTAAAAGACTCAAGAAACCTATTTACCACAAATGGCGGTTCTGACCATTATTTTTTTTTCCCCCTGATGTAAGCTATTATTATGCTAATGAGACGCGGCGGTTAGCTTGATTGCTTCTGCAAGTGCTACATTTTTGCAGGTAGGAATAACGCGCCGGACAAGTCTGCTAATGAAAAAGTGATGGACATTGTTAAGTACATTGCCAGCAATATGTATTCAATGGCTTCTATATACAGCGAGGCTGTAGTGCTCATTCACTGCAGTGTTCTTCTTTATAGGAGGTAACAGCAGTAGTGTAAAAAGCATAGTAAGTAGCAATTTATATTCCAAAGGCTGACTCACTGTCCTCACATCCTGTTACAGCACACAGTCGGTCCGGCACCAACGACGCCTGGAGGATGTACCTGCAGCACCTTAGAGCGTGGCGATCCTTCTGCTCTAGATGCAGTTCTCCTCATCCCAAGCTCCGCCCCATCTGCCCCCAAAGCCCCGCCCCCTCTGGACCGGTGGGCATTATTGGAAATTATTGGCGCCCTGTCAGCTGTCGTCATGGGGGGCCCCGCGCCACCCCACACGGAGTTCTGTCATGCGGTCGGCAGCTCATTTGACAGCATAACATATGTGCAGTCAGGATAACAAGCCTCCCAGGGCACAGATATAAGCTTGGCACCATATTCATACTCCCATAAACCAAGGTGTTGTTATTTACACCCCCTGACAAGAATAACCGCCATGACAGGCTGAAACGGCCCATTCCTTGACAGCCGTGTGCATTATGTAGATTACAGGCGGATTTCTTTCATCTGGCTCTCGATAGCGCGGACTAGTCGACAGCGGCCTTTGATCAAGGTGCCGTCAGTATTAAAGGTCTGTCTGCAGCTGCTGTTTACTTGCTCCGGCGCAGTGTGATGGCTAAAACATCTTTGCATTCGGCATTCTTAATCAAAAAAGGGCCCCCGGAACAGCGTGGCATCATGTGACAGCATCGGCATAGAGGCAGGGTTCAGCGGGACAGCGCACATGGAATAAACCAGCTTGCCTGGTGACATTAACCTTGGTTGTTGAAGTTATCGTTTATTTAAAAGGGTGTACAACACTACATCCCTGCATCACAGTTCTTTCTATTTACTGTGTTGGAGGGTATCACTTGCTGTCTTTGAAAGCAGAAACGTCCAGAATTTAGTTTTTGGTGCATAATTATTAAGCAGTGTTCCGATATTCTGTATTCTCTTTCAGTAGATTTTGGAGTAATATGTCATTCATTCATTCATCTTCTATACCGCATACCTTATTCAGGATTGTGGGTATCCAGAGCCTATCCTGAAAATGATGAACACAATCCTGGGAATAACCCTGTGCAAGATACATACACTGTTCACAATTATGGGGAATTTGGTAACTCTGATTAACCTTAACACGCTTTTGGACTTTGAGAGGAAGCCAAAGAATCCAGCAGAAAGACGACGACAATCACAACAACATGCAAACTGCGCACAGTAGGAAAGGAGGGACTCGAACCCTAGTCCCCCATGTGTGAGGCAGCAGTGCTAACCACCCCACACATGGCTCAATATAATTCCATTTAATTTCACTTACTTCCGTGTGATTCATGCCCACATTTTGGTTTTCTCCATGCTGTCTGTCTAGCGAAGGAGGAGATCCTCCCTGTGATGTTCCCTCTCCCTCCCTGCCTCGGCGATTCCACGCTGGCCGCTCTCTGCACCTGCTCAGCCTCCAAATCCCCAGGGGGAGGTGGGGGCCCGTCGTCACACTCGTTCCAACATAGGTGGTGCTCCCCCAACTCCCAGCCCTGTGCTGCAACTTCGGTCCCGTCATCTGCCTGAAAACGGCACCTGGGGGTCAGGCCAGGGGTGAGAGGAAGCGCAATTAGCAGCCACTGCGGGACCAAATCTCATTCCCCGCCCGGGTCTGACCTTGTTTCTCTCTCAGTCAGCTCTCCTACCCTGACTGTGTAACACTAATAAATGAGTCTACTTATTAGTTTGTGTTCCCAGGGGTGAAATTAATTAAATTAATGCATTAATGGTCAGATTAATGAAATATAACTCTGGGCCTATACAGAATGATACAGTAAATTCCATTAATTCTTGGACTGATTATAATAAAAGTTTTAATGCAGTATAACGTACAAACTTTGAACCAGTTGTATAGGAAAAATGAGATGAAATAAGAAATCTCTGTTCTGATCTCTGTAACTGACAGTGACATTGTGAGTGAAGGCTGACAAGAACAGAAAAGGAAATGAACAAATGATGCTTCATCTGCCATTTGCACAAGCGAGTATAGGTACAATAAAATGCCTCTTGACGCATATCCCATCATGCTCTCCTTTGGGATACACACACACACCCATATATAGTGAGAATGAAGCTTGGGGTCCGAGTGCAAGGTCAGGCCATTTGTCCAGAGCTTCTAGAACATTTTGGCTGGTTAATGGCTCAGCTCATTCCGCCCCCCCAAACACCAGATTCAAAACCGCGCTATGCTCTATGCTGGCACTTTGCACCGTTGCATGAGAGATTTGCTGGGACCCGTTGGCAAAATAATAGGTTATGTGTATATCATATACATGCATTAACACATAAGGTAAGAAAGACACGTTATTTTTTTGCCCCCCCCCCCAAGTGTAAACATCAAACTTTGCCTATGTACCTCAAAGATGAACTGCTGCTGTAGGATGATTCTGGTCCGAGGTCTGGTTAACGCTGGCTGCCAGTTTAAACATACACAGCTCATGTCCTAATTGAGAGATTTGTGTCTGTTCATTACTTAGAGGGGAGACTCTCTAATCATTGAGGCCTTTAGTAATAACTGTAAAAATACAATCATGGAAGATAACAGCATGACATTTGAATACAGAATCCAAATATGCAATATTTCATAACAAACTTGGAAATGAAAGTTGGTGGCTAATTTTATTTCATGCTACTTTTTTCAAGCGAAACTGACTGGATAATAAATCATCAGGGCCATCGGGTGTTTTTCTCGTATGACACCAGTCTCTCACTCTTCAGAATCTGTTAACCGTAATGCGTCTCCTTGCTTGTGCATCCGTAGAATGTAGTCTAAGCCTGAGATGTAGTCCTGAAACTTGCTTTTGACAATGCTGCTCACGTCAAATTACTGTCTGCATCATGTCAGCACATCCTCCACGCAGATGCCCTTGTGAACTCCGTGCTCCCGTCTTACTGCCGTGTTACAGTGACATAGTAATGAATGTGTGCTCACCTGTGCATGTTTATTTTTACACACGTCAGCTCGAGATGAGAGGGTCGACACTATCACTGCCAAAGGTCCTCACTGAGCAGTTCTTTTGACTTCAGGTATATTCCCAAGCTACTGTGTTGAGTTGTGTAGTTCTGTTGTACAAGACAGACTGTTTGGCAGTGATATATCCATTGCTGGCAACATGATCTACATGGGATCTCACTTTCTCCATGTTCGACAGAATCACCCCCACACCCCATTTAACAGCAGCTTCAGCTTCATTAAAATTCCGCCAGATTGAGATGCACAATTTAGCTCTCAGCAGCTTTTTCATGCTGATGAGAGGAACATCCCACATGCAGACAGTGCAATCCGCGTGACAGCCGTTCTAAATCAAGTCCGTGCGCGGTACTGCCGTCCCCACTCACACAGTAAGGGATTCTGCAGACCTTTGCTCAGGCACGCAGGAGAGACTCACGAGTTGTACTTGCTCTGAGCTGAACTGCTCTGAAGAAGCAGCATACAGTAGTTTCTCATACTTAACTCGGTATTTCAGGTTGAAATAGCATTTGTTTATAAGAGGAATCCATGGCCCCGTGTGGGGCCTCAGGCAAACGTCTCTGCCAGTGCCGGCGCCAAAATAAATGCGCAAATGATGGGAAAAATAAAGACTGTTCATTCACTGTTATAATATAAACGCAATAAATAATACAATGAGTAACATCCATCCATCCATTTCCTGTACCTGCTTGTCGTATTTGGTCATAACTATGCCTAGCTTTATATAATAAACATTATGTAATATGATAATGGCGGCACGGTGGCGCAGTGGTTAGTGCTGCTGCTTCACAACAAGAAGGTCCTAGGTTCGATCTCAAGTCTTTTCTGTGTTTGCACGCTCTCCCCGTGGGTTTTCGCTGGGGGCTCCGGTCTCCTCCCACAGTCCAAAGGCATGCAGGGTGGGCTGACTGGCATGTCTAAATTGGCCCTGTAAGAGTGTGTACCCTGTGGTGTGTTAGCGACTGCCCAGGGTTGATTCCTGCCTGCTCCTGGGATAGGCTCTGTGGCCCCAGTGGGGATTCAATGGATATAATATGTTATATAATCAAAATAAATTATTACAAATAAGAGTAAAAAAGAAAGCACTCTCATTTCTGGCATTCAAGTAGCCAGCAGAATTCTGAAATAACACTAGGACTAAAAATTTTAAATTCATAATAACGATTACAGTCGGCCCTCGTTTATCGCGGTTAATCAGATCCAGACTCTACCGCGATAAGTGAATTTCCGCAAAGTAGGATTCTTTATTTATAAATCGAATATTTTTGTAGTTAGAGCATAGAAAACCTGCTTACAACCTTCTAAATACGGTTTTTAACATTATTGGAGCCCTCTAGAAATGAAATAACACCCTTTAGTCATCATTATACTCGTATTACCCATTATATTAGATAAAAAAGAAAAAAGACATATTAGATGTTACAAATATCATTGTACATTCAATTACTGCTATTTTTTTTGCAGATAAACTACATTTATTTGAATCATGGATCCCAGCAAAAACAATCATAGATAGAAAAAGGCTTGTTTAAATTAAAAATACTGAAAATCAGTGCATATATAGCCCGGTTATTTATAACCCCCCATGGATCGTGGGGCCCTATGCACAGCGCGTGTTCTGCGTGTAGGGAGGGGCGGCACTGAACGTAGGGCTACGAGAATGATTCCAGGTCTTAGAGGAATGTCGTATGAGGAGAGGTTAGCTGAGCTGAATCTGTTTAGCCTCGAGCAAAGGAGACTAAGGAG